>CAUYRT010066284.1:0-26405 GCA_963574885.1 Lepilemur ruficaudatus
CTTGAGAATGAAGGTAGATTATTTTTAATTATTTTAAGAAGTAATGCAGGCCAGGTACGGTGGCTCACACCTGTAATGCTAGCACTCTGGGAGGCTGAGGCAGGTGGATTGTTTGAGCTCAGGAGTTCGAGACCAGCCTGAGCAAGAGCGAGACCCCATCTCTACCAAAAATAGAAAGAAATTAATTAGCCAACTAAAAATATATAGAAAAAATTAGCTGGGCATGGTGGCGCATGCCTGTATTCCCAGCTACTTGGGAGGCTGAGGCAGAAGGATCGCTTGAGCCCAGGAGTTGGAGGTTGCTGAGAGCTAGGCTGACCCCACGGCACTCTAGCCCAGGCAACAAAGTGAGACTCTGTCTCAAAAAAAAAAAAAAAAAAGTAATGCAGAATGTTAGTGGAATTTCTTTACACAGCATATCTTTTTATAATTTTCTTACCCTTTTCCTTGTTAAATGATGCCAAATATTAACTCAGATTATAGATACTGTATTTAAATTTAAAGAAAAGTATGGGTCATAGAGATAGACTGTTGTTCTAAAGGTCTCCTGTAGATGGCATTACTTGACTTTGTCATTTAACAGTTTATAGAAAAGTTAGAATCTTTTGAAATGCATTCACACTTTTAAAAGGTGAACTAAATTAAATTTTTTTTAAAAAAAATGAGCCTACCTACTATGAGTTACTTTCAGAAGATAACACAGTATAAGTGAAACTGGATATTTTTCTCATAAAATTGTATTTGGTTTATTTTTCTGTCCATTTCATTCTGATACACCTTTTGAATACTGTTCATAAAGCTACATAAAGTGCAATTCATAAAACATTTTTCTGCTGTTGATATCTTCTATGAGGGAGAGAAACATTTAAGAAGCTAAATTAGTTCACGTGAAGCTCTGAAAACTAATTTCACCTTGAAAGTATGTTTTACATAATGTGTGATTTTATATCTGAGGTGCTTGAAACTTCTAATTAATTTTAATTAGTTTTTCAAACCGGGGTTCCTTCCTCACTGGAGTAAGTAGTAGTTTTTACATCAGAAGTCTGAAGCTCTGTCTTTGGCTGTCCCACAACCCTATAAGTTTAGGCCAGGTAATTGACTTTAGGTTTTCCTTTTTCCTCAGGAAACATCAAGAGTTGAGAGTTTTGATTCATTGATAATAAACATTGTAAAAGTATATTCTGTTTTCGTACCATAGAGACCTTAAGTCTAATACAAATACTGAAGGAAAGAGTGACAATAAAATCTTACTGAAAATTAAGTAATGAAAGCAAGGCTCTTACTTTGCAATCAAGGGTAGGAAAGCAATGAATTCTTGAGCCATTTTCACTAATTAAGTTTAAACTGTTATGTATTTAGGGTCATTTAAGACATTGTCTTAAGTTCTTAATGTGTTCATGGAGTTCTGTGAATATCTAGTGAGCCCCCCATCAATTTGTGAGATAAATACTAAATAATTATCAATAACAAGATACTACAGTTTGCAAATAATAGACTTAAAAACATGTAGAACCAATTATCTCTATGATACTGTTTTTCTCACTTGCATTCTGAAAACAGTGTCAGAACACAGGCCCTGAGACCAGATTATCTGTGTTTGAATCCCAGTTCTGCCATTTGCTAGCTGTGTGATCTTGAAGTTACATAAACTCTCGGTGCCTCAGTTCCCTCATATGTAAGGTAAGAATCATAATAGTATCTACCTCATAGGTTGACATAGGGATTAAATTAGTTTAATAAATGCAGTGCACTTAGGCACATAGTAAGTAGTCAATAGATGTGATTATTAATATAATAGGGGTAGAATTACAGGTAGGGACTTGGAAAATGTCCATAATGCACATCAATTTTATCTGTGTTGTAGTGTGAAATCTGCATTTTTTTGAGAGTATAGCATGTGTGTAAACATTCCTCCCCCATAATGGTGGGAATGGCAGCTGGGATGGGGGGGAGTGGAAAACATTGTTCCACAGCATATACTATTATAGGAACAAGTATGCAATTTTAGAAAGAAGAAAAAATGATGGAAGAAAAATCTTTGTTCATTTTTATGGTGCAAAAGCAAGTGCCATGAGCATTCAAAGGCTAATAGGCACGCAGGAAATCCTCATTTCTAAATATGGGATGCTGGGTTTGCTGGGTGGAGCTCCAAGATTAACACCCCTTTGACCCTTAGCCAATTCTTCCTTTTATGGTTCTTATCTCTGTTTAAACTGAAATCAGTTATGTAGCAGGTAATTAAGGTATAGCAGAAAGTCATTTTTCTGAAGTCTGAGACTTGATCTAACTACATAACAGTATTTTCAGAGTTTAGATTTATTAACTTTAAAAGAGCAAGGTGACTCTTTAAAGTACTTTTGTAGCAGTTGCTTCCTGCATAAATGATCTTTTACTGTGTAATAATAAGTGTGTGTGGTGGGTTGCAGGACTTAACTAATTCCTCAGGCTGTCTGACTGTGTCTTTACCAATAGACACGAATGAGAGAACCTTGAATTGTATCTGCTTCTCCATCAGCCAGTGTAAGGTGGCACTGTTTTTTTTACTGCATTATGTTAAACTTTCAAGGCCTTTTTGTTTTCAATTGATGGAAAAAATTGTTGTGAATACTAAATAGATGGTCTTCATTTTTAGGAACCTTTGTACATTACCTGTAATACATCAACTTATTTTGATGAATCAATTCACTTTTTTTTTTTTTTTTGAGACAGTCTGTGTTGCCCAGGCTAGAGTGCTGTGGCATCAGCCTTGCTCACAGCAACCTCACACTCCTGGGCTCAAGCAATCCTTCTGCCTCAGCCTCCCAAGTAGCTGGGACGACAGGCATGTGCCACCATGCCTGGCTAATTTTTTTTTTATATTTTTTTATTTTAGTTGGCCAATTAATTTCTTTCTATTTTTAGTAGAGATGGGGTCTCACTCTTGCTCAGGCTGGTTTCAAACTCCTGACCTTGAGCTATCCTGCCTGCCTCAGCCTCCCAGAGTGCTAGGATTACAGGCGTGAGCCACCACGCCCGGCCTCAATTCACATTTTTTAATTTTCATAAAGTTGAAAACAGTATTTCTTCCTTGCAAAGCAAAATTAAGACTTGAAAAAGAGATGGCCTAGATGTAATTCTTGCAGGCTTCAATGTTTGAGTAGTTAGCAAATTTCTTTCAGGTTGTTAGCTCTAATGAGGTGCCACTGGCAGTCTGTTAAACTCATGATGGGTCAGTGCTTTTAAACACTCTTGAGTAATTTTTAGAAAGTTAACTTAACTCTGATTTGTTAATTTACTGAAATCCAAGCATTAACAGTGTGAGTTCCATGTCCACGTGTTGGTTCATCATTGCTTGGACAAATCATTGCCAGAGTTACATGTATATAGTACAAACAATGCCATGTGTCTACATTCAGTACTTGACCTGTTCTTGTAAGGAATGTGTCCTGAAAACCTGTTTGTACTGCATGCACAGTACCACTGCGTATTAAAGTGCTGCAAATATAAATAACGTGTTTTATCCAAAGCTTAGATGAGAAGCTTTGCACTTGCATTCACAATGAGTGCAAAGAATAATCTCATGGCAAATAATTCATTTAGAACATAGGACTGGCTTCTTCAAACTTAAAAACAGGAAAAACAAGTTTCACACTCCCACAAATAATAAATGTTTAACCAGAGAATGTCTTTGGATTTCAGTGACATTTACGAATGTAGGGACAATAATGTGCTTTTAAATAGCTATCTTCTTTCTCAATCTTGTTACAAAATTTTTTAAAAAAATTATTCCAAACTCTCACTCTCAGTCATATATCGAACACCCACATTCAGTCTGTTATCCTTTGTCCCGGGTTCATAAATGTCTAATTGTTAACCTGAGAGTCCAAGGAGCAGGAGAGATCAGGAGAGGCATAGTGTGGCCAATAAGAACAGAACTCCCAATTAGCTCTGGAAGACAGCACCAGTTCAGTTATAAATCTGATCACCTTCTCTTTATGCACCCAAGCGTGAACAGTCTGTTTTTCTCTTAAGGAGAAAATGGCTCATCTGATTGCCTCCTAATCGAGCTGTGTGTTCTTGGGCAAGTTAAACTCTCTGAATGTTAGTTTCCCTTTGTATAAAATGAGAGTGATATCTACTGAATAACACTGTGGTGATGGCTAAACTAGATAATGTTTCGGGACCATACATAAGGAGGTATTCTCCCGACTTAAGCCTGTACTGTTCATTCTGAGAATTCAGACTGGTAAACTTTTGCAAACCAGAGAGGTATACAAGAAACCATCCTAAGTAAATGACACATAAGTGATCCAGGGAAAACAAACAAAATCTTCAATTGTTAGAAAGGAAGGAGGCCTCTCTCAGTAGCTCACACTTTATGTATTTATTTTTTTGAGACGGAGTCTCACTCTGTTGTCCGGACTAGAGTGCCGTGGCATCAGCCTAGCTCACAGCAACCTCAAACTCCTGTGCTCAAGCAATCCTCCTGCCTCAGCCTCCCGAGTAGCTGGGACTACAGGCACGTGCCACCATGCCCAGCTAATTTTTTCTATATATATTTTTAGTTGGCCAATTAATTTCTTTCTATTTTTGGTAGAGACGGGATCTTGCTCCTGCGCAGGCTGGTTTTGAACTGATCTTGAGTGATCCACCCGCCTTGGCCTCCCAGAGTGCTAGGATTACAGGCATGAGCTGCTACACCTGTGGCTCACACTTTAACCCAGTACTTTGAGAGGCCAAGTTGGGAGGGTCACTTGAGACCATGAGTTCGAGACTAGCTAGGGCAACATAGCAAGACCCCATCTCTACAAAAAATAAAAAAATAGCCAGGTGTGGAGGCACATACCTATGGTCCCAGCTACTCGGGAGGCTGAAGCAGGAGGATTGCTTGAGCCCATGAGTCCAGCCTGGCTGACAGAGCAAGACCCTGCCTCTAAAAATGAATTAAAATAATAATCATAAGGAAGGATTCCAAGTTTAGCAGTGTGCCTTTCATTTATATTCCACTCAGACTTCATCTCCTCTTTTAGACTCCACCTTCATCACAGGAAGAGAGTAAGAAGTCACAGGGAAAGAGAATTGAGAGGTTGCTCTTACCAAAAATATCCTGTAAGGCATTAATAATGTGTAGGGCATTACTGTTTGGGTACTTCCCAGAAAAATATAATACCAAAAAAACCCAAAGAAATAGTCCCCTTTTGAAAACACAAAGGTCTCAATGCAGCAGACTAGTGGAGGCCGCAGAGAGAGCACGAACAGAGCTTAGCAGAAAAGTTCCTGGAGACTCCTCAAAATATTATAAAGGGACATCAGATGAGACTTGTTGCTGTTCAAGTTTCTCCACAATTAATTCAAAGCTAAAGTCTTATGTGTAAAGAGTCTAACAACACCTGGTGTAAAAGATCCTCATTATCACGTCCACCCTCTGCGACTACTCTGAACCATTCAGCACATTTATTCATCCTTTCAATGCAATCAACAGGCACTGTGCTCAATATCAGGGTTATTAGAGGCAAATAAATCAATAAGATTGATTTCATACCTTTAAGCTGCTCACTTATCCATAATAAGAGGGGCACATGTAAAAGGTAATTGCAACTCTTGGAGAAGTACAGTAGTCAGCTACAGCAGCAGTGCAAAGGAGGGCATGGTCAATTGTGCCTGAGTTGATCAGAGAAGATTTCATGAGGGGACCATTGAGTTGATTTTTGAAGGATGAATTGAAATCCACTAGACGGCCTGTCAGGTCTTCTAGACAAATACATGCCACAGCATCAACTGTGGTTTCAGTGTGGTTGGAACATAGAGTGTGTGTAGGAAATGACTGGTGGCAGGAGGGCAGGGAAGGACATGGACAGTCTGTGTGCTGTAGCTAGGAGTGTAAACTGAATTCTGTAGGCAATGAGAGGATAATGTAATACTTTAAGCAGGTACGTCACTTGGTCAAATCATTTTAGAAAGATTATTCTGCAAGCAGTTTGGAGGGTGGGCTGGAGAAGGATAAGACATGACGTAAAGAGATCAGGAAGGAAGCGTTAACAATAGCCAGGCAAGAGATATTGGGGACTGGGGAGTGAGTTTTGAACTCACACAGTAGTTCAAAACTACTGGGAATGGAGAGGGAGGGATGGACTTGAGCATCACTACAGAGCTGGACCAGACTAGAGACCTAAGTCGTGTGGGTGCCCATGGAGCATCCTGACAGTCACGACCTCCAGAGCCCACATAGTGTGCTCGTCCCTTTAAAAAAAAACCACACGCACACACTTTCATTTGGAAAAGAGTTGTTTTATTAGAACTAGAGACTTTACTGCCATCTGCCAGAAAATTGTCTTGTGTACAAATCATACAAATTTGGAATTAACAGTTATGAATTTAATTTTTTGCTGTAACTTCAAAACAGTAATAATATCTATGATGTAAATGATGTCTCCTTTCAATGGCACTGTTTGCAGTACCCAGCCTGAATAACCACACAACCCTGGTTAGATATAACCAGGTTAGCTGTAACAGGCAGCTAAATACAATTGGCCCACCATATCTGTGGGTTTCAACCAACCACAGATTGAAGATATTTGGGAAAAACATGGATTCTGTCTGTGCTGAACATGTGCAGACCTTTTTCTTCTTGTCATTATTTCCTAAACAATACAACAGCAATGTGTACATAGCATTGATGTTGTGTTAGACATATGTAATCTAGAGATAATTTAAAGTATATGGGAGGATGTGTGTAAGTTATATGCAAATACTATACCATTTTATATCAGGGACTTGAACATCTGGATTTTGATACCCACAGGTGTTCCCAGAACTAATCCCACATGGATACTGAGGGAGGACGATATACAGGTTTGTGGACAGAAGAAAGAGTAGATAGTGAAATATGAGGTCTTATAGATCACCTCAAATCTATAGGTTGAGAAAAGGTCCCGGGTAAGACCCCGGGAAGTACCAAAATTCAAGAAATGACAAGTACCCCAAAAGGGGAAATCTTGAATTGTTTTCTCCCCTGTGTTCAGGGACAAGCAGTTCTTAACTTAAATATGTTATTGGCCATGCAGCTCCTGTGGCGTACTTCATACACTGACTTCCAACCTGTCTCTCATGTGCCACGTTCAGACGTGCGTCTGGCCCTGAGTCAACACGGTGATGCTGCCTGCTAGTCGCAGCCTAGTTGTCTGCAGCAGGGCTGTCTTTGCACACAGTACTTGGTAGCGGTTTCAGTACTTGGCCCTCAGTCTAGAGAAATAAGAGAAGACCCCAAAAAGAACACGTTCTTACTGATGCTAAGGAGATCAGGCCTCAATACAACTTAGAGTGGGATGGAAATCACTGGTGCTCAGAAAGTACAGTTTTAGCCTCAATGGCTATTCATTGGCCTCTGATTGTGAGTTCACTTGTGAAGAGGAATGAGGAGAATATGAAATTTAAAATACAGAACTAACGCTGGAAATATGAGTGTTGAACACGAAGGCCTAATTGTATTTCTTTTGGAACTGGAACTCCCCTCCTATTTGACTCTCTCCCTCTGCCCAGCATCTGGTCGCTCCTTCTCGGTCATCACTCCTGGTTCCTTTTCCCTTTCTGTTGCCTAACTTGCAATTCCCTAGAGCTGTGTCTTTTGTCTGCTCACCGCTACATACTCTCCTTTGTAGATCTTGCAATTTTCATGATTCCAACTACAAGTTTATTGTAGACACCGCCTGTCTGGACCTCTGGCTTGGACCTCTCTCTTAAGCTCTGGCCTCTCCTCCTGAGCTGCCTGCCTGACATCTTCCTTTGCTTGCCCAACCAATAGTATGTCCATTTCTTAGTAAAGTTTCTGCAAAAATACTCTTCTGCCTCACATCCTTGTTTTGCTAATGGCATCACCATTCTCTTACCATCATTAATTCCTTCTGCGTCTACGTAAAATCAGTGTACCCTACAGTCCCCCTCTGCTGGGTTCTCTCATAGTCTTCCTCTTTCCATTTTTCCTGCCATCACTTCAGGTCAGGCCTCATTCCCTTTAACTTTTGCTCCTCTGATAGCCTCCCCACCTTCAATATCCCTACACACTTATCTGTGCAAACAGTGGTGGTAGAGCTCTCTCCTAACTGGAGTTCCATGCTTTTCATCATTCTGCTTGAAAACCTCCCAATAGCCTGCCAGGTGAAGTAGAAACTTAGGTCTCAGTACCCTAGCTAACCCACAGAAGCCTCCTGGATAAAAGGCACTTCTTCTTTTCTGGGGTAGCTAGTGCTAGCATAAAGTAAGCCCTGAGCTGCTCAAGAATAAAAGTCAACACAGAGGAAAGCAGAATCTGGAAGCAAAAAGAGAAATTAGGACACTGTCCTGATGATTCAGTTTGAGCCTCTGAAGCCAGTTATGCCTGAAGCCAGCTGCACCCCCTGGACTCAACAGTTATATAACCTAGTTAACTTTGTTCTGCTGGTTTAAGGTTGGGTTTCTTTCCCTTGCGGTGGATCAGTTTCTATCTGGTATAGCCTTCAAACCCTTCTGCCCATCAAACCCTACTCTAAAGATCCTTCCCAAACATTACTTTTTCCAGGAAGTAATCTGCTTTTTAAGTTTGCATTTTGTCCACGTTAGCTACCTGATCATCTTAGTTGATTTAGAAGCTTCCTAGAATAGCGTTGCTGATCACTACTGTGGAGATCTTAACCTACCAAACTACAAAAGTAAACAATATAAAACTAGTCAGAAAGCAAAAGTAAAGAAACAAAGCAGAAGTGTGGGAGTGGTTTCGCTTAAATACATTAACAAAGCAAATCCACCCTCTTTGCACCCAGAAGATGTTTCAGCCTCCACCTTTCCATCCCCACCAAGGGATCATTATTTGAAGGGAATAACTCAAAGAGCTGAGAAAATGAATTGCTTATGAGAGGGGATGTGTTCTGGGGCTGGCCCCTGGTTATGGGGGTGCCTGAGAAGAGGGAGAGTTATAACATGCATTAGGAGAGGTACTTGGGCAGTGAGGTTTGAGATATGCAGAGCAAGTGTAGAAACTGGAGGGGCTTTCTTGCTGCCTTTCTCTTGATTATGGGGAAAACCATGTTTAGAGTGGAGTTTTAATTTTTTCCTTTTCTACGCTAATTCATTTAGTTATCCAGCTTCTAGGAAAATCGGACATCTGGGCACAGTCTAAGTGGAGTGGCAGACGATGAAGAGAGAGGCCAGTGTGGAAATACACCTGCCTCACATTCACCCTCCATGGGGTTCAAAAGAAGGGGGCAGCATCCTCTAGATGGGTCTGGGAGCAGCAGGGAGAGCTCACCAGGTGGGCAGGGCAGAGTCGGAAGGGGCAGGGAGGCATCCATACTGGGTGGGCCACTCAGGAGAGGTGTAAGATAAGACGTCCCCATTCCCATTATATACCAGGAGAGGGGCCCTGGAATGAGGGCAGAGTTGATCCTTGGGGTATAGATGTTATAGATACAATATACATTTTGCCAGATTTTAGGTGTAATACTCCAGAGCAATCAAGGTATTTGAAGAGATTGAGGTGAGCTCGTTTTTTTATATATCACCAGATGTGAAACTGTAAATACAACCAATTTATAGTCACATCATTTATTCCAATCGGTAGGGTAGTTTTAGAAATTAACTGTGATTTATTGTATAGGATGCCTGAGGTCCTACACTGTGATAGCATTCTGAAACCAGATTGAGAAAAAAAAAAATGTCTAAAATAAGACCATGAATTTATTTCCAAACTTTTCAGAGTGATGCCTGATTCTCACAGGGTCTAACTTTCCAAAGATATAAGACAAGCATTCACTTATTGATCCCACAGGAGGGTCCTAAGTTGATCTTAAAGGCAGCTTTGATGATTGACAGATGATTGGCTGCAGTTGTAGGAGAATTAAATTACCAACCAATAGGAAAGCAGATTAAATGCTGGGATTGCATATGGATGGGCTCAGGATTGTCAGAATTGATAGAAGTGCTGCCTTATGTGATCTTGTTTAATGTGATCAGGGCTAACACAAAACCCAAGCTAATATTGCCACTTAGCAATTCAGAGCTTTGCATAAATATCTCTGTCCAGACGTGTGAAATATGAGCAGAGAGTAGGGTGTGTGTGTGAGAGAGAGAGAAAGAGAGAGTGAGAAAGGGTGAAGGCTATAAGTAGGTTTATAATTAATTGATAAAAGGCTGGAGGAATCTATGGCTTTATTTTTCTTATTAATGTCTCCAGAGCATAGACATAACTTTCCAGATAGCCTTGAAAAACGTGACTATTATTCTGTAGCAAGAACAACAAAAAGCACCATTTGCCACACTTCTGTGAGGTCCCTGAGGTCCGTGGCAAGTGGGATTCTGTAAAGAGAGAGCCCAGGGCTCTGCCTGTTGAGGCTCCCCTGCTCAGGAACTTGGGGATATCCCCAGAAGCACTTCTCCAACCATGAGAGATTTCCCTTGACTCTGAGTCCTCTGTGGGTATTTTACTCCCACTTTTCCAAACAATCCATGCCACGTATTGATCGTGATTAGGAGAGTGGCCACACAAACCGCCCAGGGGTCACCCTGTCCCTCTCCTGATTAAAGATTTCCCTCAGCATAACTTGGTGGAAACCTCCTGGACTAGACAGAAGCCAGGGGGTGAAGGCTGAGCTCCCACCTCTGCTGTTGACTAGTTGTGAGTTCTTAGGCAGGTCCCTTGGTGAGGGTCTGTTCCTTCATCTGTAAGAGAAGGATGATGGTGGTGGTGGTGACATTTGTTCTTTCCACGCACAGAGTTCTTAGGATGCTCAGACAGAAAAAGGGATGTAAGAGCCAAGTGTCAGTTTGGAAGCTGGGTGGAAATGTGAGTTCCTGTGGTGGTGCTCACGGTTGACAACAGGCTCGATGCCGTCTTCCCCCTTCTCGGCCAGCATGCTGCGTTTGAAAAGAATAAACAGCTGGTTCTCCAGGACTGCTGGCTGCCTATTCACAGCAGCCTCATCTCTGCACGAGGCCCACAGAAGGGAGTGGAGACAGTTGATGAATCAGCTCTCCTTGGTCTCTCGGGCTTTCTTCCTCATAGCCTCTGGTTGATCCTGGGCCAGATCTTATCAATCTTTCCCCTCATTCTTGTCACAGAAGATGACCAGAGACAGGGAGTCACCATCTCTCTTTATTTTCCTTCAGTGGGCCAGGCCCTGTGGCAGGTGCTCCAGATACCAGCTGCCCACAGTCATGCAGAGGAGCCAGTTCCTGAAAGGACAGAGCCTGGGACATGCCGAGCATTTTATAAATACTTATTATTATTACTCTTATTACTGGAGCATAGAGGAGTGACCTGGTTTGCAAATGTGTTTCTTTTGACTCCTTCAACCTATCAAATGAAAAGACTCCTTGGCTCAGTACTCTTATTTCATTGTTCCTAAAAGAAATTAGGGTTGCGGGTCTTCCCAGGCAGGCTGTAAATGCTGCTTTGATTTGTGGGAGCTCCAGTACTTGATTTAAAGCAACCCAGCCCTTGAGAATCCCTGCTGTGGAGACTCAGGCAGGCTGTGGACGCTGGGCTTCCAGGATGCCAAGGCCTCATGAAGCCTGGCCCCTGGGGACAGGGTTACCCCACGCTTGAACCTCCAGGGAGCGCTCAGTGGCAGGGACCCACCGATGTTTCCTCTCAGCCGCCAACATTGCTCAGAGAGAGGAAGTTCTGCGGCTTGCTGGAAGGGGGAGGCCGTGACAGTGACAGAAGACAATGGGCAGAGAGTGCAGAAGATCCCCCTGAGATTGCTGCACACCCCAAGTCCCCAGATTATAGCCCCTCAGCTCATAGCTGGAGAAGGGAGACGCACAGCCAGGGAAGGCCAGGACCAGGTTCCAGCCTTAGTAACTCCTGCTCAGGAAGCCCTGTGTACTCCACACTGACCCATGCCACTCTGAGTTGTCCGTTGCACTGGACCATTTGTCCACTGATGTCTTCCTCCTTCTAGAGACACTGTCCATCTTCAACCAAAGAGGGTCCCAGATACTGATGGGCGCTCATTTTGTGTAAATCCCCAGTTGTGACCCAGTAGTTGGTCCTTGCACCTTACTATGATTTTACTGGTCCCATAGCACTGGGGTGGGGGTGGGGAAAGCTGTTTAGCCCCAGGAGCCTCTCTCTAGATGCCTCCATTTTAAAGATTCTGTCCTGTTTGTCCATGATGTGGCTCTACTGACTTTTTGATTCTATCTTGTCTCACTAATTCCATGGCTCTCTCCTCGAAGACAAGAAAAGCATCATCTTTGCATCTTGCACTATCCTTTTACTTATTGCTTGAGGAATGTTTGATTATCCAGTTCACTAATTACTCCAGCCCATCTTTTCCTTTACCATGTGTGTGCTGGGTTCCGTAGGGAATACAGAAATGAGTAGACAAGAATGCAAAGTGAGGCAGAGAGCGGAGATCGTGAGAGTCCTAGCTTATTTCATAAAGTTTGGTAGGAACAAGGAGAGGAAGCAAGGATTGAGAGGCTCACAGAAGCCCGTGGCGAGGGGGAGGCTGTGGTTGAAGAGAAGAGCTGTGAGGCGCAGAGGAGGCTGGAGGGAAAGGACGGGAACCAGAGCAGGGCAGATGAACTGATTCTGAAAAGAAGAGGGTCACCTCTTCAGGACTAATGGAAGTAAGAAGGGATAGATGGAAGGAGGGAGGGAGGGAGGAGGGAGGAGGTGTAGCAAATTTGGACACAGATGTGAAAGATAAAGGAGTTCACCACTAATGTCCTCGAGTTTTCACTGTTAAATGATGAAGGAGGGGACTTGATCCATTGCTGGGGGATTTGAAAGTGGCGTCTGTAACACGGAGATGGCCATGTGACCTGACTGGGGGAGAAAGGAGAGCAGGGTTGGGGAAACGGGAATTATCTGTGGGGCCATCTTCCATCCCACACCCCATGTATCAAGATCCTGAGGCCCCCTGGGGGTGCACTCTGCCCAAGTGGCCTTCCCCAAGTTCTGAAGTTCTCCCTCCTTCCCTCATAGCATTCTTTGCTGGCTGACCTTGAACTAATTGCTGGTGCTGTTTCCATAGGTGCTGGTGGCTTTGTGTGCTCCTCTCTCTCTCAGGGAACAGTGTGATAGTCTTGGAGGGAGGTGTGGTTAGATTTGGGTTCGCATGGATTTTTCAAAAGCTCAGGATCAATTTGCCCAATTGTTAATTCTCAGAGAGACAATTCAACAAAGCATCAGTTCACCATATGACCAACTTGTCAAGTTTACCAAAATAACAAGTTTATCAAAAGCTTGTTTCAGTGAGTACTCTCCGTATGAATACATTCATGTACATATTTTCTCAAATATATTCAGTGAATATAAATAAATGCTTCATGCATAGTCAGTGATTCCGAATACATCCGATAAACAGGAATATATTT
This sequence comes from Lepilemur ruficaudatus, assembly GCA_963574885.1. Taxonomy (NCBI): domain Eukaryota; kingdom Metazoa; phylum Chordata; class Mammalia; order Primates; family Lepilemuridae; genus Lepilemur; species Lepilemur ruficaudatus. The sequence continues at coordinate 13,336 of CAUYRT010066284.1, forward strand.
CTATTATGAAAATAATTGATAAATATATATTCATAGACAGCTTAATATGTATTTCTTATGGGCTTAATTGTGCCCCCCTCCTTCTTTATATGTTGAAGTCCTAACCCCAGTACCTCAGAATGTGGCTGTGTTTGGAGATAGGGCCTTTAAAGAGGTAATTAAGTTAAAATGAGGTCAGTCATTAGGGTGGGCCCTAATCCAATATGACTGGTGTCCTTAGAAGAGGAGATTGGGACACAAATGCGCACAGAGGGAAGAGCACATACTGCAGACAAAGGCTGAAGGCAGCCGTCTGTAGGCCTAGCGGAGAGGCCTCAGAAGAAACCAACCTTGCTAACACCTTGATCTTGAACCTCTGGTCTCCAGGACTGTGAGAAAATACATTTCTGTTGTTTAAGCCACCAGTCTATGGTACTCTGGTGTGGCAGCCCTAACAAACCAATACAGTAATCTTATAGCTATAGTTTTTTAAAATATGAGATATATTTCATCAGCATTTTAGGGACTGTTTGATTTGTCAAAAACTTTTAAGTTATAGAGTAGTTTAGACTTCTCATACAAATATTCAAGAGTAAGATATTCACTTAATACATTAAAAGACTTAACATAAAATTTGTACAATCACTAACTCTTCAGGAAGAATATATCTTGAAACAAGATTTTGATAACCATGGCAGATTGGCCATTGATTTCCAGCAAATCTGGCTGCTTCCCCTATTAGCATGTGGGTTTAGATTATCCTCTGTGCAAAGGGGCTGGTGTTTTGGGATATGGGGTATTGCCTTAGCTTGAGCTGCATAGACCAGGTGGTTTAGACAACAGAAATTTATTTCTTACAGTTCTGGGGGCCAGGAAGTCCAAATCAAGGTGCCAGCAGATCTGGTGTCTAGTGAGGGCCCTATTCCTGGTATGCAGATGGAAACCAGGACTCCTTGCTGTGTCCTCACATGGTGGAGAGCAAAGAGAGAGAGAGCAAGCTCTTGTGTCTTTTTATAAGGTCATTAATCCCATTCATGAGCCAATCACCTCCCTAAGGCCCTACCTCCTAATACCATCACATTGGAGGTTAGGATTTCAATATATGAATTTTAGAAGGAGACACATATTCAGTTCATAACAGGTGCCTACAGTCGAAATTCTTATCACACTCTTTGAGTATATACCATGCACTGTGCTAGACGTCACTCCCAAATATTATTCCCTGAGTTCTCACAACAGGCCTAGGAGATAGGTATCCCATGGAACATACAAGAATATCAGAACTTAAAGCAGTTAAATAACTCCCCACAATTTTGGAGTTAATTACGGAGAACCTTCCCTAGTTCTAAAAGACTCAGATGTAGATCTCAGCTCTGCTGTATCCCATCTATGTGACCCGGGCAACTGGCCTAACTTCTCTAAACCTCAGTTTCTTCATTTGTAATATGGAGACATACTGCTACTCAACTCATGGGATTGTTGGACAGATTAAATGAGATAATATTTTTAAAAATGTGCTTGGCACAAAGCCAGGCACATATAAAGTCCTCAAATGTTAGTTGTTACTATTATTTTAAGAAATATGGTAAGTAGAAACAGTATCAGATGTTATATAGCAGTGTTTACAAAGTGCTTTCAGTTTTTCAGAAGAAACCAAGGCTGAGAGAAGTTGAATGACTCAGTTGGGGGGCCCCAGCCAGGAAGCAGTGGGAAGGGGACTCAACCCAGCCTTTTGGCTCCTAGCAGGGCAGGGGTGCAAAATTCTGACAGCCACTCCACCAGCCAATGTCCTTGAAATATTCAAGGCTCCTGTCGCAGCTTAAAAGTTATGTCTGTGGCCAGGCATGGTAGCGCACGTCTGTAATCCTAGCATTTTGGGAGGCTGAGGCAAGAGGATTGCTTGAGCCCAGGAATTTGAGGTTGCAGTGAGGTATGATGACACACTGCACTCTAGTCTGGGAATAGAGCAAGACCTTGTCTCAAAAACAAGAAAAAGCTTAAAGTCTGTGAGTGTGTGTGTTGTCTGCTGTGGAGTGGGGAAATGGCTTGAAGAATCTTACCTTGTTGTGTGAGGTTCATCTTGCTTTACATCTATATTAGTCAGCGTTCTCCAAAGAAACAGAACCAAGAGGATGTACATATATATATAGACAGAGAGAGTGAGAGAGTTTAAGGAATATTCATGTGATGGAAGCTGGCAAGTCCAAAATTTGCAGGCTGAGTCAACAGGCTGGAGACCCAGGGAAGAACAGGTATTGCAGCTCAAGTGTGAAAGCTGGCTGCTAGCAGAATTCCTTCCTGCTTGGGGGAGGTCAGCCTTTTGTTCTATGCAGGCCTTCAGGTGATTGGTAAGGCCCACCAGACATTATGGAGTGTAATCTGCTTTACTGAAAGTCAACCAATTTAAATGTTAATCTCATCTAAAAACACTCTCACCAGAAACACCTAGAATAATGTTTGACCAAATATCTAGGCACTCTGCCCCAGCCAAGTTGACACATAAAATTAACCATCATAGTGTTTTTGCCAAGCACCATCCAGAATTTGCTGGGAGATCTTATGCAAGACACTGGCACTAACCCCTACCCACAAGATGTCCTGGAAAGATGAAAGAGGGCTGTGGTGTAAGGTGAGTCCTTGAGCCCAACTCCCCCATCCTTTCTCCTCCAGAAGAAAAATGCTGCTAATGAAACAATTTACTTTGTTTCATTTTCTGTTTATTCACTTGTGGCATCAGGCTGGCAGGGTTGTAGGGAACCTTCTTTCTTCTGTCATTTCTTTTGATAATGGTTGTAATGTTGTAATTTTATATTAACTACACACTTGCATGCAACTTAATGAACCAGGAGAAAGAGTGTATTTATAATCTTCTCTTTAATTATGGTACTTGTTTAAGAGTTAGTTTAAGCACTGCTCATTTTTTAAAAATCAATTTTATTGAGGTAGAACTGCTGATTTCAAAAACGAATTTTAAAACACTCCATACTTATATAGAAATGTTATAAAACTAAAAGCTAAATTCTGTATAAACTGAAATATCACCATATAGAATTGGAAACTAGTCTTGGTGGCTGTGTGTCTAAAGTTCAGGGGCAAAAATTAGCCTCTTAAATGTTAAAACTATAAAACAGAAATCATGAGGCAACAGCTTTGTGAGAGTATTAAAATTATTGGAATTATTAGGTAAGCTTGCTAAGGTCAGTAGCAGAAATTCTCACCTAGTAACCAGTGCAAATAATAATACTATTAGAATACTCAGCTAGCCAGACATCTGAAGCAGGTCAAAGGAAGGACTCCGACAAATAAACCAACCACCTTATATTTATGTGGCATTCTAAGGTTTTTAAAGGTTTTCATTTATATTAATCTTAGTTGATTTGATCCTTACAACCCCTCTACGCCATAGGACAGCCAAATGTCATTCTCCCCCATTGAGACTCAGAGAGGTCTAAGGTGATATAGCTGCAAAGTAGCAGGGTACGGGGGTGGGTGGAAGGAGAATGATGGACAAAAAGCAAATTATGGCAAGCCTTGCTAATTGGTGCACCTCAAGGAAAAGCAGAGTCAGTTCAGAATGGCATTGTCTATTTTGAATCAGAGACTTTGGGTCATACAAGTGTGGCAGGCCTGCCCAGAACTGGTGAAGGCAGAAGGAAAAAAAGAGAGGAAATGAGCATTTTAACAGAGTTTAAAGATTATTGCCTTTCTCGCCAATAAAAAAATCTCCCAAACCTTGAGGAATGGAAGTGGAGGAGGGTGAGGGAAGGAGCACCACTGGGCACGGTTCTCTCCCTGAGAGGAGGGAGTCGCACCTTCAGAGCTGTGAAAAATGAGTCATGTCTTTTATATCAGGACTTCGCACAGATTTCCTGGGAAACTTGTCACTGAGGCTATAATAGAGATGACTGTCCTTTTTGGGAGGTTAGCTTTTTCTGGAGGGAACTGCACAAATCAATTTGGGGTTACATTGCAAATTAAAATGAAAATTAAACTTGTGTAATATGGCTTTTGTGGGCTGTGTTCACCTTTTCAGGAGGTTAGCATGGCCAGCCTACTTGACAGAGAAAATGTCAGACTTGGTTGCAAAAGTGCAAAGGGGTGACATTTTGGGTTCCACCTTTCATGATAGGAGTGGCTTTTCTTTTCAAAATCTAGATGGCATCTTTCAGTTTATAACGCATTCACATGTGTATCATTATATTTAAGCTTTACTAAAGCAGATTTATGGTCCCTGTCTTCTAGATGAGAAAGCTTAAGGCTGCAGCTAAGGGCACCTATTGGTGGGCTTTCCGCTCCAAGCCCATGCCCTCTCCTCTCCATCACAAGGTGGAAACACTTAGTCTCTAGGTAGGGGTGCAGTGGCTGCTATGATTTCATATTGGCTCCTTCTTATGAAGGTGACCAACCATCTTGTTTTGCCCAGGAGGTGGGAGAGTCCTGGGCAAATTGAGACAGCTGGTCACCCTACTTATATGTCTCCATTAGTCTTCATAAGAGATTCTCCAAGAGCCATGTTGGGTGCTAAGAAATTTTTAGGAGGATAAAGTTATATGTGCATTGGATTTGCATATCATTTCCTTCTACCCAAACAATGTGTGTAACCATTTTTTAATTTAACATTTCACTATTCTTCAAGATTGTCATTTTGATTTTGTTTTCTTCTTCATTTCTTTATAGTTCCTCATTGTTATTGTTTCAGATCACAAAAGGGTGGATGACGAGGAGGGATGGAAGCAGGAAAAAATAAAGAAAGAAAGTAACATTGGATCCCATCTTAAAAACATGGTCTTGGTTGCAGTGTGTTGAGGGCTGATCTGTAGCAGTAATGCGATAATTCTCAAACTTACATATTGTGGTCAACAGCCTCTAAGATAGCCCTGAATGATTCCTGCCTCCTGGTATTCCTGCTCTTATGTAATCCCCTTTCCTCTTCGCTCGGGTAGATTTGTCTTGAGGGTCACTTTTGTGTGTTTGTGCTTGTGCATCCTCTCTCTCTTTTCCTCCCACTCTCCCTCCATCTCATCCCTAATTCTGGGAAAAGCCAAATACCGTGTTGTGAGCAGCCCTAGAGACAGATCCATGCGGTAAGGAACTGATGTTTCCAGCCAATAGCCAGCAAGGACCCGAGGCCTGCCAAGGACCATGTGAGTGAGCTTGGAAGCAGATTCTCTAGCACCAGCTCCCTCTTGAGATGACTGCAGCCCAGACACACGCCTGATTGCAGTGTCGTGAAAGACCATGAGCCGAGTCATAAAGCTAAGTCAGTCCCAAATTCCTCACCGATACCAATTAGTAAATGATAAATGTTGGTTCTCAGCCTCTGTTTTTAGGGTAATTTGTCCAGAGGCAATAGATAATCAATACATGTAAGTATCAGAGTCACTTAGATAACAACTCAATGCATGTGTATTCTGGGCTCCACCCTCAGAGGTATTATTCAGCAGGTGTGGCCTGGGATCTTTGCCTTTTCACCAGGAATCCCAGGAGAATCCAAACTGAACACATCTCTGCTTGAGAACACATCGAATAAACTGCCATCTGGGAAGGCCTGACCAGAGTTCCCTTTGCAAGGGGGTAGAATTGCCAAATGCTCAGTTATATTTAAATTTCAGATAAATAGTCATGTTTTAGTGTAAGAATGCCCCATGCAGTATTGGGTACATATTTATACTGAAACAGTATTTGTTGGTTTAAATTCAGATTTAACCGATTGTTCTATATTTGTATTTGCACAGTACCATCCAGAGGCCTCACCGGAAGTGAAAGCCCAGCAGGAAGTAAAGTGGTGTCTTCCTCTTCCCAAGGGCAGGATTCTTCTCTTTAAGGGTGCAGAGGCCTGGGCACTTCCTTCCTGTGGGGAGGTGGCCTCCAGCAGCTGTGGTGGCTGGCTGGGACCTTGGTGTCCTTCTCCTTGAGGGATTAAGGAGAGGGCTGCGGGCTGCCCAAGAAGGTCCAGGCCAGACTGAGCCGCCTTTGGCCCGTCTGCTGGGAGGGTTTAGGGAGCTGCCCTGGAGTCCCCACACAGCCCCGCCCCGCCGGCCACCCGGAGGCTGAGGCCCAACCGAGGGCGAGGAGGCCCCAGGCAGGGAAGCAGGTCCAGCCTGGTGGACACGATGCCTGGTGGGCATTGCCCGTGGCGCTGAAAATGAACTTGCTCCTTTTGGTGCTGTTGGCACAGCCTTTCCAGCACGGCGAATGAATGCCAGTCTTCTCCCACATCCCTCCAGGAACTCAGACGAATGCAGCTGCTCATAATAAATGTGTGCATTTCTTATTCTGAGTATGTCTGAGTCTCTGATGAGTTCTATTTATTGCAGCCGTCAGCCCTGTGAAGAGGAGGAGGGTTCCAAACACGTCCCTGAATGACTGCGGTTTTAAGAACTCGGGCTTTCACTTATTTTATATAGGTGTTCTTGACACAGGGAACAGCCTTAATTTTGATGTATTTATTCTGAACCATGAAATATCTATTCAGAGAGAATGAATGAGAATATGAGCGCGTGTGTGTGTGTGTGTGTGAGAGAGGGAGAGAGAGAGAGACAGACAGACAGACCTGAGTAGACTGAAATGCTTAAGGCAGAGATGGAAGATGAAGACTTAGAAAATGTGTGGCTGCAGTAGAACGAGAGACTTAAATATGTGCTTTGAAACCAGACAGGAACGTGGGGTCGTATCACTCTGCTCTGGCTCAGCCTTGCCCAGCAGCCTGACGCAAGCTGAATGCCCCCAGGAGGGGAGCCCTGCTCAATCTCTGTCCTGAGAGAAACGGCGGTGGGGTCTGGCTTTTTGAGAGGAAGGGGGAGCTTTGGAAGCAAGTAAGGGCTCTAGGGGAACTCTTTGGGTGCTGCTTCATACAACCAGCATGGCCAAAACAAAACAAATTTGAAAAGTAGGCGCCAGGGAGGATGGTACCATCCACAGCTTGTGTGTCAGGAGGAATCCCACCCACAACGCAGCTGATTTGGACGGCTTGAGAATGGAATGGGTCTAGATTTATAGGATGATATCAAGCTGGAAGGGACTTTAATAATCCAGTCCGGATTTCTGTCTTACAAAGAAGCAGTGAGGCTCCCCAACTTGGACCTTCAACTTAACCTCTCTGGGCATCTGAAAAATTAATAGCTACCTCCCAGACTTATTGTGAGGATTAAGTGCATGAGGTATATAAAGTACTTAGCACTCAATAAATGGGAGCTGTTCTTATTTCACTGGTTCTGTGTGTTTAGGTGGGTGGTGGGTGGTGGTCAGGAGTAACTATCTCAGCATGGTTCAAAAAAAAGCCCAGCTTCCTGAGACAGGGTTCGTATCCACTTAAAGTCTTTTGAATTGGAAAGAACAAAATAGACCATTTAATTCAATCCCTTTGTTTTAGACATGTCAAAACTGAGGATCAGACAAGTGAGGGCTTGCTCAGGATCCTACCGCTACCTCCTTTTCTAGAATCCCATATCATGCCTACGCAGTGGGGAAACTGCCATGCTGTTTTCCTAGAAACTCCGCTGAGACGGTGTCTCATTGATGCAGCAGCAGATGGGCCATCCTAACCCACCAACCAAATGCTCTGTTATGTCATTTCAGGCCTGACCACCACCTGCCACTGCCACAGTGGGCACCTAAACTTTTTGTAAATGAGTGAAAGTGCTACATGCTCAACTCCTGAAAGAAGAACTGATAATTAAGTACAAAGGCAAGTCTGGGTTTGAAAATAATGACCGTGGGATTCAGAAATGATTTCGAGATAAAATGAATAGTTTAAGTTAATTTGCATCGCAGTAGATAACATTACTTACGAAAAACTGCTCTGTACAACTTAAGAGACAAAGACTGTCAGTTATTTTAACTTATGGCCTCAAAGGGCGGAGGAGTAGTGAGGGTGTTGAAGCTTTTAATCCTTATGGTGCAGAAAATATGCCTGTTTTCTCTTTCTGAAATAGATTAACATTTAAGTATGTGGTAATGTCTAGCATTGGTTAAGTACTTAGTAAGTATTTTACTTATATGTGTTTGTTTGGTCTTCACAACAATCTTAGGAGATAAGTCCTAGAATTATCCCCATTTTACAGTTGAGAAAACCAAAACCAGAGGGTAGCTTATTCAAGATCAAACAGCAAGTAAATGGCAGCATCAGGACCAAATCTCCAAGTCTCGCTTCAGAGCCATGCTTTTATCTACTGTGCTCTACCCTTGACAGTCAAGGTACCAAACCTACGAGACTAAGAACTATTAGACACGTTTCATGAATGTGTGATTTTCATCACATCACTATCCCACGGTTAAGTGTGTGGAGACGAATCTTCATGGTCCCTGACAGCCTAGTCTGCCTCTACCATACTGTGGGTCTGGAAATTCCTCGGAAACATAGGTAGGCTCTTTTATTTTCTAATCTCTAGTGTTCATTCTTTACATTCTGTGCTGAAAGAAAATCAGGACCCAGCTCTGCTCTTCAGTCCATAAATGGCATAGGAGCCAGCACCAGCCTCAGTATTACAGGTTTTTAAAAAAGATACTTTTCCCCAAGAACTAATACCAGCTTAAAGGGAGTACTGTATTTCAGTGAGGAGAACAATGAAGACATGCAATCATAGCAAATCTATTTCCATTTTTTTTTCAATGTAATTTGTTAAATGTAATTTAACATTCTAAGAAGCAAATCTATTTCCATTTTTTTTTTCCTTTAGGTTATAATAGGGCACCTAGTTTTTAAACCCCTCTTTTTTTCTCATTGTAATTCAGAGATGGTGGCACTGTGGCTTCTTAGAATGTTAAATTACATAATGGTTTTTAGAGATCTGTAATAAATTCAATGGCAAGTAAATGCTTGGAGAAGAGGCACTTGTAATTTAGCTTGAATAAATGAATGAATGTTTCAATATCCTTTTATACATAAGGAATACTATATACTACATATTCTACAACCCTAAACCACACCTCTGAACCTTTATTTTTTCACTTCTCATATCTTGTAGCACATTTCATATTACCACATAAAGATTTACCTCATCCTTTCTCATGACTTCATAGGATTTCATTGTTTGCAAGTATCAGAATTTATTTAGCTAGCATCTAGTAAAGGAATATTTCAATCATGTCTAGTCTTAAGCTCTTACAAATAATGCTGAAATAAATATTTACACACATGTATGTGTATTTTTGTTTTGGCTGGGCTTTATTGCTGTTCCTGTTGTTGTTATTTATGAGAAAAAAATCCTAGAAGTGAGGGCCAGGCGCGGTGGCTCACACCTTTTATCCTAGCACTCTGGGAGGCTGAAGCGGGAGGATCGCTCAAGGTCAGGAGTTTGAAACCAGCCTGAGCAAGAGCGAGACCCCATCTCTACTAAAAATAGAAAGAAATTAATTGGTCAACTAAAAATATGTATAGAAAAAATTAGCCGGGCATGGTGGCGCATGCCTGAAGTCCCAGCTACTCAGGAGGCTGAGGCAGAAGGATCGCTTGAGCCCAGGAGTTTGAAGTTGCTGTGAGCTAGGCTGACGCCACGGCACTCTAGCCCAGGCAACAGAGTAAGACTCTGTCTCAAAAAACAAAAAAGTCCTAGAAGTGGAAGAAGTGGAATTGTTAAGTAAAAGAATTTTTGGATTTTCAGTTTTAATTGATATTTGCAAATGATGCTACAAAGAAGTTGTACTGATTTGCTCTTAGAAGGAATTTTGGATGCTGAGGCTAGCCACCCTTGTTATCTGACTAGATTTTTATACAACATACAGCTTTGCTGTGTGGTATGACAGGTAAATCAGATGATAATGAATATATTAAACAAATAGGCATATTCATCAAAATGTTTTGAATTGCTTAGTGGGAAAGAGTGTGGGAGCCTGATGGACCTCTCTGGCAGTGACACTCTTGTGGCAGAGAAGAAGAATCAGGTGTGGCCTTCATGTCTGGCAACTGGCGAAGGGTCACTTGTGTAAAATATTTACCATGTTTGACTGAGACCTTCTAACACTATCCTCTTTTGATCTAAACGCAGGTTGGTAAAGGAAATATGTATGATATGAACTTGTACACTTCCCTATATGCTACATCAGAGAAGCATATGGAACTCAACTCTATAAAATCCACCTGCCCCACTGAAATGTACCTCTCAGGGTGTGCATTCCTGGATCAGGTTAAGGTAGAGTTACTTGACTTTTTCATCCACGCCACCTGAGAATTCAGTGATTCCTTTGATTTGTAGCTTTTACAAACTCCTGCCTCAGCTGGAGGGTTTAATGAGTAGATAATTAACACCTGGGACTTTTGATCCTCCCTGCAGTTACATAGTGGTAGAGAAACACAACTGGCTGGAGACTTGTCGGGGAAGAAGATTAAAGCTATTAGCATGGTAAGCTTTGTAGATTAGCTATGAACTCCCCATGTAATTCTATTTTCATCCTTCATTACCAAGGATAGTAAAAAAAATCCAGGCTAATGTGTCATTAACCTAGCATGTATCTGGTATGATTTTACTACTTCCCATCCTTACAAGGCAGAGAGCAGCAGGTGACACTTAGCCTAATCAAAAACCATATTTAGGCTGGGCATGGTGGTGCACGCCTGTAATCCCAGCACTTTGGGAGGCTGAGACAGGATTGTTTGAGCACAGGAGTTTGAGGTTACAGTGAGCTATGATCAGGCCACTGTACTCCAGCCTGGGTGACAGAATGGGACTCTATCTCAAAAAATAAAAACCATATTTAGATGCTAGAAAATAAATTTCCAGCTGAGCCCAGATCATTTTATTAACAAAATATGCTAAGTGTCTATCCAGGCCTGGCTCTCAGGCACTATGGTGGATGTTCAAGAAATATAAAGCAGCTGGACACCGGCAAATGGCAGCAGGAAAGGGTAGACACGGGGACTAGCTGGCAAGCTGTTACAGCAATTCGGGAAGGAGATGCCAAAGGTCTGCACGAAGGCAGTGCTAGAAAAAACAGAAGAGAAGCGGCAAGTTTAGCAGTGACCAAAGGAAGAATAGATCAGGCTGAATATTATAGTGCGATGCAAAAGGTACAGGCTGGACTCCGACCTCTACCTTATAGCTACGTGACCTCATGCCCTGAATCGTTCTGAGCCTCCATTTTTCCACCTGTAAAATTAAGAGATTAACCCTGTGCCCATTTTACTGGATTAACGAGATCTGTGAGTTAGCATACAGCACATGGTCTGACTCATCAAGGTGAGTACTCAAAAAATGCTTATTCCCTTCCTCATCTGCCCATCTCCATACCAGCCTCCTGTCTCGTGCAGAAGCATCACAGTGTTGTGGCAGACAGTCCTCAGGGCTGTACTCCAGGCCCATCTGCGTTCGCCCCTAGGGACATGGAGTTACCTGCAGTAATTCCTCTGCTCAGAGTCAGCATTAGGGAAGGCAGCTGAAGAAAGTGAAATTTATTTCCCATCTGTAGGGGGTTGAATTGCATTCCCACAAAAGATATATCCAAGTCCTAAACCTCAGTTAAGACCTGTGAATGTGACCTCATTTGGAAATAGGATTTTTGCAGATGTAATTAAAGATCTCAAAATGAGATCATCATGGATTTACGGTGGGCCCTAAATCCAGTGATTGGTGTCCTAACAAGAGAAAGGAAAGGGACACTTGAGACACAGGGGAAGGTCATGTGCAGATGGAGGCAGAGATTGGAGTGATACTTCCATAAGCCAAGGGACACCCAGGGTTGCCACCAGCCATGAGAAGCTAGGAGAGAGGCCTGGCAGGGATAGTCTCCCTCAGGCCCTCCAGAAGGACACCTTGATTTCAGACTCCTGTACTCCAGAACTTGGAGAGAATAAATTTCTGCTGTTTTAAGCCACTAAGTTTGTGATAATTTGTCACAGAAGCCCTAGGAAACGCATACACCCTCCAAGCTGAGAAGCCCCAGCAGGAGGGGTTGCTGGTCCGCTGGGTCATATTCTCTCCCTTAGTGTTGAGGCTTCCTTTGGAAGCTTGTGGATGCTCCGTAGCATCACCTTATTTTGATAATGCTGCTTTCCTTCTCAGAAGAGTTCCAGTTGATTCCAAATTCCTTTTAAATACTTTCTTACATATCTCAAAGTTTTGTTCACGGGGGAAAGGACTGAATACTCTCATTTCCTGGGGCCATTAAATTTCTCTTATTTTGCAACCAGTAGAGCAGCTGTGTGATAGCTGACAGACAAACCATGGCACACAATCTGTCTCTAGCTTGTTTGCTTTGAACAGTGATTCTCAAGCTTTAGGGTGCAGCAGAATCATGGAGAAGGCTTGTTAAATGCTGGCTCCCAGCTGGGGGCTGTGGCGTGCACGTGTACTCCCAGCTCTTGGGAGGCTCAGGCAGGAGCATCGCTTGAGCCCAGGAGTTTGAGAGCAATCTGGGCAAGATAGGAAGACCCCATCTCTAAAAAAAAAACAAATGCTGGCTCCCTTCCTTTACCCCATCCACCCACCCCAAAGTTTCTGATTCAGCAGGTCGGAGATTTCTCATTTCTAACAAAACCAGGTGGTGTCATTGGCACTGGTGCCAACTACACTTGGAAACAGAAGAGGTTCTTAAGCTTTTTTTGCACATTGGGATCACCTGGGGAGTTTCCACGCCAAGGCTGCACCCTGTGCTTATTAAATCAGAATCTCTGAGGGTGGGAGCTGAGCATCAGTAGTTCAAGCTCCTCAAGTGATTCCAATAAGCAATGGAATAAAAGACCAGAGGCTTAGAGGCTCTCCCCTCTCCCTACAGCCAGTCCTAGAGAAGCCGGGGAGGTGACGGGAGGCCTGGGAGGTGCTCTGGCAAGGTTTGGGGTCCAGTGTAGGAGTGGGAGGAAGAAGACAGAAACCAGGGTCCCGAGGAGGCAGTGCTTTCCTTGTGGCCAGCAAGGGCTCAATCTGGGGGCCCAGCAAGAGAGATGCTAGAGCTGGGGTCTGAAGGCCGGGGTGCAGCGCCCTATTTGGCCACTTTCCTTGCCTTATGAATTTGATCACATTGCTTACCTTCTCTTTGTTCTCCTTTCCTCATCTATAAAATGGGAATAATAAAAATGCCTATCTCAGAGCAAGGCTGTCAAAGATTAAAGGAGAAAATGTATTTAAGGCGCCTAGCCCAGGTAGTTTAGGCAGCAGAGA
>CAUYRT010066285.1:0-29190 GCA_963574885.1 Lepilemur ruficaudatus
CCGTTCCAGTTTTTTCCCTCCCGCAGCACAGCCTGTCTGCCTACACCACTGTTGCCCGCAGACTTCAGCCACTTCCCTGCTTGCGAGGGTGTGGGGCACGGTGGGGGAAGGGTGGACTCCCTGGGGAATCAAAACACCCCGGCACAGATGCTGGCCGGGCGGCTGGCCAGAGCGGGAACTGGGCTCCCTCTCTAAGGCACCCGACAGTCTCTCTACTTCGCGAGAAGTTTTCCAATTCACCTGTTTTTCGCTGAGGTCTTGTGTCCCACGTTGTTTCTTTGTAGATCAGCAGAGCTGGTCTTGTAGAAGTGGAGTTCACTCGCGTGCAGTAGTCTGCCTATTTCACCTCCGACTCTGAGAGCAGAGAGCCAGGAGGGCACTCCTATTCCGCCATTTTCCACAATCCTTGCCTTTGAAGTTTATTTGTTGTTTTTGTGTGGGTGCACGGAGGATTGCTTCTTTTGCATTTACATTGTTCAGCATAATAATCACGTGGTGAGGTGATTGCCTTTTTACGTTGAGTCTTCCAGGAGTTCTGTGTGTATTTGTACCTCAATATTGAGATTTCTGGCTAGACCGGGCATATTTTCCTCTAGTATTTCATAAAATAAGTTTTCCAGCCTTTTTGAGTGGTCTTCATCTCCCTCCGGCACCCCTATCAACCATAGGTTAAGTTTTTTTTACATAATCCCATACTTCTTGTAAACTTTGGTCTTGTCTCTTGTTTTTGTGTTCCCTTTCTTCCTCTGCTTTGTTGAGGGCATAGACATAGTCTTCAAGCTCTGAAACTCTTTCCTCAGCATGGCCCATCCTGTTCTTGAGAGTTTGCATTGAGTTTTGAAGCTCTAGGAATATTTCCTTCATTTCCAGGATTTCTGTTTGATTCTTCTTTATCAATTCAATTTCCTTGGAGAATTTTTCATTCATTTCCTGAATCATTCTTGTGGTTTTTCTATGTTGGGAATCAATTTTCTCTTCAAGGCCATTAGTTTTCTAGCAATCCATGTTCGGAAATCTTCCTCTGTCAGATTAATTGTATCATGTAGGTTGCTCTCAGTTGGTGATGATAGAGAATTTATTTTTGGAGGTGATTTTTCTGTCTGATTCTTCATGTTTCCTGTGATCCTTCGCTGGTTCTTTCTCATCTGGGTTCTTTGTCGAGGATCAGAGTTGCTGGGACTGGATTATGAACATCGATCTGAAAGGCTGCTTCTATCTTCTTTCAGCCTCTAGCAGGGAAGAGGACTGGAAGGAGGTGACAGACTGGCAACCAGGTTATAAGATGAATGGCCTCCTTCTCAGCTCCAATCAGAGGTGGAGTCTGTTCCTTCTGCATGAATACCAGGCCTCATTCACAGGAAAGTGTGGGTGGTGCTGACTCCCCTGGACCCAAGTTAAGAGGCAACTTCCCTTGCAACTCCTCCCTGACAAGCTGGTTCTTCTCTCCTGGCTCAGAAGGAAAACAGCTGTTTAGGGAGGGCAAGGACCCAAGACCAGCCTGGCACATCAGCTGTGGCTGGCTGTCTCCACGTTCCCCTAACTTTCCCTTCAAATGCCGAACAGGAGCTGAATGGGAGCTGCAGATAGACTCTGATTTTTTTTTCCCCTCTTCCCCAAACCTCTTTCAAATGCGGGATCTGCTTGACCGGTTTTTTTTTTTTCCTTTCTTCACCCAATCTCTTTCACATGCAGGACCTGCTCAACTGGTAGGGGGGCTGTGGTCACTATCAGAGCAGCCTGTTTCCAGGCTAGGGGAAGCATCCAATCCCCTATTTAGTGTCTGCACTCAGAGTCCTCACATAGCACAGCTTCCTAAGTCTCGCTCCGAGCCCACAGCGTCCAAACCCGCTGAAACCCCACTGTTCAGCTGCAGGTTAGTACGGTCGCTCTGTCTGTCCAGAGTCTGCCAAAATGTCAGTGAGTTCCCAGGACAAGGTCTCCTCCAAGGTATACGCTCCCAGCCCTAGTCTTGGAAGCCTCTCAATGTGAGAAGCCACTCTCCGCACTCACTCCTGCAGCAGCAGGGAGCATCTGCTTGGCTAGGGACCTCCCCAAAGAGAGCAGCACACCAGAGAGTTCAGAATTTTTCCTGCTCCAGTTTTTTCTCCGCATAGCCCGTTTGCCTACACCACTGTTACCCACAGACTTCAGCCACTTCCCTGTTTGTAAGAGTGTGGGGCACAGTGGGGGAAGGATGGCCCCCCTGGGGAGTCAAAATACCCCGGTACGGATGCCGGCCAGCCGACTGGAGTGGGAACCAAGCTCCCTCTCTAAGGCACCCATCAGACTATCTGTACTTGGCAAGAAATTTTCTGATTTACCTCTGTTTTCCACTGAGGTCCAGTGTCCCACACTGTTTCTTTGTAGATCCACAGAGCTGGTCCTGTGGAAGTGGAGTTCACTCACATGCAGTGATCTGCCTATTTCACCTCCGACTCTGAGAGCATACAGCCAGGAGGCCACCCCTATTCCGCCATTATCCACAATCGCCCTGCTTTGATTTTTGTTATTTTTTTCTTCTGTTGGGATTGGGGTTGGTTTGCTCTTCTTCTTCCATTTCCTCGAGTTTATTCATTAGGATGTCAATATCTAAGCTTTCTGTTTTTTGCATGTGAGCATTTATTGCTATTAATTTTCCTCTTAGATATGCTTTTGCTGTATCCTACAGGTTTTGGTAACATGTGTCTCCTTTATCATTTAATTCAAAGAAACTCTAAATTTCTCTCTGAATTTCCTCCTTGACCCTAGAGTTTTTCAATAATAAATTGCTTGGTTTCCATGACTTTGTGAAGTGGTGAAAGTTTCTATAGGAATTGAACTCTAGTTTTATACCTTTATGGTCAGAGAAGACACACGGTATAATTTTTTTTTTAATTTGTTGAGATCTGATTTGTGGGCTAGTATGTGGTCGATTTTGAAAAAGGTTCCATGGGGTGCTGAGTAGAATGTAAATTCAGCTTTATTTGGGTGGAATGTTCTGTAGAGATCTGTCAGATCATTTTTTTTAAAGCACTCTGTTCAAATCCATTACTTCTTTGTTCATTTTCTGTTTGGAGAATATATCCAGTTTATTCACTGGATTGTTGAAGTCCCCTGCTACTATGGCAGTATTGTTTAACAAGTTGTTAAGATCTGACGAGGTTTGCTTTATGTAGTTAGGTGCTCCTGTGTTGGGTGCATAAATATTAAGAATAGTTAAATATTCTTGTTGGATTTTCCCTTTCACCATTGTAAAGTGGCCATCTTTATCTTTTTTACTTTTGTTATTTTAAAGCTTATTTGTCTGCAAATAAGCTACACCTGCTTTCTTTTGACTTCCATTTGCCTGGATGGTAATTTTCCATCCCTTGATCCTCAGGTGGAATGCATCCTTGTGGGTTAGATGTGTTTCCTGTATACAGCAGATACCGGGCTTGTGGATCTTTATCCACTCTGCCAGTCTATTACTCTTCAGAGGACAGTTTAAGCCATTAACATTTATTGAAAGGATTGAAGTTTGAGGAAGGTTTACATTCATATTGTTGGGTAAAGTCTAGTTGCTTTGTTTCACTCCTTGCACCATCCTGCAGTTCAAGTTCTAGCCTTGAAATCTTTGAAGGTTTTACTTTGAAGAGTGCATTGCCCTGTTCAGTGTGAAAGGCCGGTCTAAGAACTTCCTGTAGGGCTGGTCTAGTCTTTGCAAATTCCATCAGAGAATGCTTGTCTGAGAAGGACTTTATTTCTCCCTCATACATGAAACTTCATTTTTTGGATAAAGAATTCTAGATTGGGATATTTTCTGTTTTAGAAAATTAAGGATAGTCATCCAGTCCCTTCTGGCTTGCAGGGTTTCAGATGAGAAATTTTCAGTTAATCTGACAGCTCTGCCTTTGAAGTTTATTTGTTGTTTTTGTCTGGGTGCATGGAGGATTGCTTCTTTCACATTAACTTTGTTCAGCGTAATAATCACGTGGTGAGGTGATTGCCTTTTTGAGTCTTCCAGGAGTTCTGTGTGTATCTTGTACCTCAATATTGAGATTTCTGGCTAGACCTGGCATATTTTCCTCTAGTATTTCATGAAATAAGTTTTCCATCCCTTGTGAGTGGTCCTCAGCTCCCTCCGGCACTCCTATCAACTGGGTGCCGGAGGGAGGTTAGGTTTTTTTTTACATAATCCCATACATCTGTAAACTTTGGTCTTATCTCTTGTTTCTGTGTTCTCTTTCTTCTTCTGATTTGTTTAGCACAAACTCATAATCTTCAAGATCTGAAATCCTCTCGTCTGCATGGTCCATCCTGTTCTTGAGACTTTGCATTGAGTTTTGGAGCTCTCTGAATATTTTCTTCATTTCCAGGATTTCTGTTGATTCTTCTTTATCAATTCAATTTCTTTGGAGAATTTTTCATTCATTTCCTGAATCATTCTTGTGGTTTTTCTATGTTGGGAATCAATTTTCTCTTCAATGCCATTGAGTTTTCTAACAATCCATGTTCGGAAATCTTCCTCTGTCAGGTTAATCGTATCATGTAGGTTGCTCTCAGTTGGTGATGGGATAGCGAATTTATTTTTGGAGGTGATTTTTCTGTCTGATTCTTCTTGTTTCCTGTGATCTTTCGCTGGTTCTTTCTCATCTGGGTTCGTTGTCTGGGATTGGAGTTGCTGGGACTGGATTATGAACCACAGTCTGATAGGCTGCTTCTATCTTCTTTCAGCCTCCAGCAGGGAAGTGGACTGGAAGTGGACTGGAAGCAGAGGTAACAGTCTGATGACCAGGTTATGGGATGAACAGCCTCCTTCTCAGCTCTGCCCAAGGATAGAGTCACTAGCTTCTGCATGAGGCACCAGGCCCCCGTCACAGGAGAGGGTGGGTGGTGTTGATTCCCCAGGTCACAAGTGGAGAGGGAACCTGCCTCACAATTCCACCCTTACAAGCTGGTTTCTGCTCTCCTGGCTCAGAAGGAAGACAGCTGTTTAGGGAGGGCAAGGACACAAGACCAGCCTGGCACATCAGCCACGACTGACTGTCACCATGTTCCCCTAACTTGCCATTCAAATGACAAACTGGAGCCTCAGGAATGGGAGCCATGGGAATTTAGATAGACCCTGTCCTTTTTTTTTTCCTGTTCTCCCAACCTGTTCAAATGCCGGACCTGCTCAACTGCTTTAGGACCCTTAGGGTGGCTGTGATCACTATCAGAGCAGCCTGCAGTGTTTCCAGGCTAGGAGAGGCATCCATCCCCTATTTAGCATCTGCATTTAGAGTCTTCACACAGCACAGCTTCCTAACAATGCTCACTCTGAGCCCACAGATTCCCGACCTGCTGAGAGCCTACTGTTCAGCTGCAGCGTAGCACAGTCACTGTGTCTATCCAGAGTCTGCCAAAACCTCAGCAAGTTTCCAGGACAGGGTCTCCTCGAAGGTATATACTCCCCGTCCTAGTCTTGGAAGCCCCCCGACGTGAGAAGGCACTCTCCGCACTCACTCCTGTGGAACTGGGGAGCGCCTGCCCAGTTAGGGACCTTCCCAAATAGAGAAGCACACTGGAGAGTTCAAAATTTTCCCTCTCCAGTTTTTTCTTCACACAGCCCGTCTACCTACACCATTGTTTCCCACAGACTTCAGCCACTTCCCTGCTTGCGTGGGTGTGGGGTGTAGTGGGGAAAAGATGGTCCTCCCAGTAGTCAGAATGCCATGGCACAGCCACCAGCCAGTCAGAACGGGAACCAGGCTCCCTCCCTACGGCACCCATCAGACTCTCTGTACTTCGTGAGAAATTTTCCTATTCACCTCTGTTTTCCATCGGTGTCCAGTGTCCCACACTGTTTCTCTGTAGGTCCACAAAGTTGGTCCTGTGGAAGTGGAGTTCACTCATGTGCAGTGGTCTGCCTATTTCACCATTGACTCTGAGAGCATAGAGCCAGGTGTATATATACATTTTGTATATATAGATATATAAATATACATATAAATTTCAAAACACTATGGGAGTACAAACATTTTGGTTTAACGGATTGCTTTGTATTTCCATGGTGCTGTAATTTCTCCTTTTTCTATTCTGGTTGAGCTTATTAGGGTACTTCCTTTTCTGTTTCTGGCTAATCTAGTGAGAGGCATGTCAATTTGGTTTATCTTTATCTTTTTAAAGAACCAACTTTTGTTTTGTTAATCTTCCGTATGATTCCTTTGGGATCTGTTTCATTTAGTTCTGCTCTAACCTTTGTTATTTCCTTTTTCTCTGGTGGGTTTGGGATATGTTTGCTCTTCCTTTTCCAATTTCTTGAGACAATTCATTAGATTGTTGATTTGTGATCTTTCTGTCTTTTGGAAGTAGCTGTTTAATGCTATTGGTTTTCCTCTTAGCACTGCTTTTTCTGAATCCTACAGATTTTGGAAACTTGTATTGCCTTTGCCATTTAGTTCAAAGAGTCCTTTGATTTCCATCTTAATTTCCTCCTGGACCCAATAATCATTCAGTAGTAGATTATTTATTTTCCATGATTTTGTGTAGAGTGGGGTGTTTCTGTTGGAATTAATTTCTAATTTTAGTCCACTGTGTTTTGAGAAGGTACATGGTATAATTTCTATTTTTTAAAAAAAATTGTTGAGATATGTTTCCTGGCCTAGGAGGTGATCAATCTTAGAGAATGTTCTGTGAGCTGATGAGAAGAATGTATACTCAGTAGTTTTGGGGTGGATTGTTTGTAAATGTCTTTTAAGCCCATTTGTTCTAGAGCCCTTTTAAGTCCATTATTTCTTTGCTTATTTTCTGCTTGGAAGATCTGCCCCATTCCATCTGAGGGGTGTTGAAATCCATGGCTACTGTGATGTTGCTGTTCATCATTTTGTTTAAATCAAGTAGGGAATGCTGTATGAATAAGGACACACCTGTGTTAGGTGCACTAATATTTTCGATTGTTATGACTTCTTGTTGAATTTTTTCCATTACCATTATGTATAATGGTCATCTTTATCTTTCTTTACTTTTGTTGATGTGAGGTCTATGTTATCTGATATGAGAATGGCTACAGCAGCTTTCATTTCATTTTTATTTGCATAGAATATTGTTTTCCATCCCTTCACCTTGAATCTGAATGAGTCCTTGTTGGTTAGAAGCATATCCTGGAGAGAGCAGATAATTCTTTTTTTTCTTTTTTAATCCATCCAGCCATCCTATTCCTCTTGAGTGGAGAGGCAAAGCCATCCACATTTATTGAAAGAATTGATATATTGGGTGGATTTCTGTCCATCCTGTTGTGTAGAACTTTTTTGCTTTGTTTAACCTCTTGAGCCATTGTGGGGTCTGGGTTTGATCTTTAGATTTTGGGTGATTTTACACTAGTGGATGTCTTTGTGCTGATCCACTTGCCCAGCACCAATGTGTATATGCACATCTCAGTACTTCTTCTTTCAGGGGAGGTCTAATTATGACAAATTTCCTCAATGTTTGCTTGTGCGGAAAAGACTAAATTTCTCCCTCAAATGTGAAGCTTAGTTTTGTAGTATTTAAAATTCTAGGCTGGCATTTGTACTGTTTCAAAGGATTAAAGTTGCATGCCTACTCTTTTCTGGCTTGTAAGACTTCTCCTCTGATAAGCATGCTGTTAGATGGGTTTTCCCTTTTAGGTCACTTGTTGGTTTGTCTAGCTGCTTGAAGAATTTTCTCACTCACTTTGACTTTGGCCAGGTTCATTACTATGTGTCTTGGAGATGGCCTATTTGCTATGAATCTTCCAGGACTTTGATGATGATCTTATATCTGGATATTTGTAATTCTGGTGATACCAGGAAACTTTCCTCAATATTTCCATCAGATATAGAGCCATGTCTTCAAGCTTTCTTTCTTCTCCTTGGTTTAATCTGTTGCTAAAACTTCCTGGTGTGTTTTGGAAATCCCCAAAAGACTTTTTCATTTTTGTAAGTTCTATTATATCTTCCCTAATTTTGTCTAGTTTTTCAGTGACATTTTCATTTATTTTCTGAAATATTTTTGGGCTTCCTTTTGTTGCTTTTCACTTTCTCTTCAATTCCATTCATCTTATTTGCCATCCATATTCTAAATTCCATTTTTGTCATTTTGACAATTTCCTTGTAGTTGAATTCATTGCTGTAGTCCTATTGTGATAATTTAGGGGTATTGATTTGTTTTGATTTTTCATGTTGCCAGAGTTTTTTGGCTGGTTTCTTCTCATCTGAAAACTCTTTTGTCAACTGAAGGGTTATTGGTTTGCAGGGCTCTCATTCTTTCCTGGAAACTCTCCTGATTAGTGTAAGGAAAGTTCACTAGATGGCATTCTTTTTTCCCCCATTACTCTGAAATGTTGACACAGCAGAACTGGGGCATGTGCACTTGAAACCTGTAATGCAGCTGTTCTGACTCATTCTGTTCTCCTGTGATTGCCTCTGCTCAAGACTGTGCTGAATGTTGTTTGGTTGAGTGTTGGTAGGACGTTTGAGCTGGGAGGTGGGTGAGATCCTCTACACTGTTGCTGGTGTTATGGGAATTGCTCTACCCAGGGTCTTCCCACATAAGTAACAGAAGCAGCTGAATGAAGTTCTCATGGGTTTGTAGGCTGGATATGTTTGCTCAAACCAGGTCACAGTGTACTGGTGGCTTGAGGTTGAGGATCTTTGACAGGGCACTGAACTTTGGTGCAGTTCTTCTGGTCTTGTGGTATTGTTGGGGACTCTGCATTGGGATTTTGGGGTCCAGGTGCAACACTGGCAACTTGAGAATGGTGTCTCAAGGCTGGCAGTGGTTCTGAAGTCACAGAGGTGAAGTCTTGGTCTCCAGGATGAAGGCCTCAGAGCTGGGACTGGGGAGGAGCCTGCAGCAGAGCTTCTGACCATGGCCAAAGAGTCAGAAGGAGGAATGTATGGATTGCACCTCGATCTGACCTGGAGGGTGGGTTGAGGGCCAAGTGGGCAGGAGTTAGTTGGGTCATACAAGGCAACATTGGTGCTGGGCAAGTGGCACATTGTTCTTCAGACTCACGGGCCCCATGAATGACAAGTCAAGTAGGCAGGTGTCAGTTCTGGCAGCTTAGGGACTTCACAGTCCAGAGCCTGCTGAAGTGGTTGCCCAAAGCCTCTCAAGCCAGAGCCTGCTGTACCTCAATCAATTCCCATGTTCAGATCTTATTGCACTCTAGGAGAGAAGCACTTGGCTTCAAGTCAACGGGCATGGCTCAGGGAACCCACAAGTCTGTCCACTCCCTCCCAAGCCCATTTCAAACCTGGCATGGTACACCTAAGAGATCAGGATGTCTTTATTTGCTGCCTAGCCCCCACTATGCCTGTTGTCTAGTGTAATGCATCTGCACAGACTCCAGGCTGGTCCCCAGTCTGACCAAGCAGAGGTCTATGGGGGAGATAGGAGCTGCCTTGCAGTTCGGTTCATAGTTTGCCAGCAGAGTGAGTTTGACACCCCAGTGCTCTATCCTCCTATTGTTCCCCACATGTTCTTTGGTCTTGTTGTAGGTATCACAGTCACACTGAGTGTTCTGTAGTGATTCTTTGTGATTTCACAGTGCTGCTTCAGAAAAGAGTGATCTGTATGTAGGCAGCTACCTGCACCTTTCACTTCTTTCCTTGGGAGAGGCATGCTGGCAGACTGCTTCTAGTCTGCCATTATTTTTCCCTCCAAGTTTCAGTCTTCTTGGAATATGCACTTCTTCACCTTTGTCATTGTCCATTCAATACGCCCATTCTGCCAGTTCAAAAATCAGAACCCGTAAATACCAGTTTGTTCAAAGACAAATATAAAAAATATTGCCCTAAAATCAAAGGGCAATGAAGCAAATAATGGAGGATATTCATCCTGTGTTAACTAATTTTTACATTCTCCTCAGCACTTTACCTGGAAATTTTGTTTGGTTTTGAGTAATAGATTTAAAAAATGCACTTCTTATATTATTTTTATTTTAGTTTTTCTATTTCCCTTGTTTCTGAATCTCAAGAACCATTTGATAATTTGCTTTTGAATGGGAATTTTTAAGATCTATATCCAAATGCTAATACTGTTGGATTGTCCCTCCCGAGGGGATTACAAACTCCCTAGCCACCTTTGGAGAAATTCTGGCCAGAGATTTATGAGAAATTATTTTGGATAAGGGAATTATTTCACAATATTTGGATGACATACTAATAGCCAGTGAGACTTGAAGCTGAATGAAATATTAAATTTCTTGGCTGGCAAATATACAGAGCATTACAGAGAAAGGTTCAGATCTTCCTGTGCACTGTCAAACACTTGGTGTTTGAGTTTTCTTAGGGAACTTGACATCTTGTCCCAGACAAAAGAGAAGCTGTAAACTGGGTAGCTATACCTACCACACACAAGCAGTTGTGAAGACTCTAGGTTATAGCTGGGTTTTGTCAAATTTGGACTAATAACAAAACCCCTCTTTGAATCCTTAAATGGGGACGTAAAAGAAACCCTTCCTTCGATTGAGGAAGGCCAAAAGGCTTTCTTGACTACCAAGGAGAAATTGATGACTGCCCCCACATTTGTCCTCCTGGATTTACACAAACCTTTTGGTTTGTTCATTCAAGAAAGACAAGGTATTGGCAAAAACTTTGTGTGATAACAAGCGCCATGTAACCTATTTCTCTAAGCTATCAAATGCGGTGGCAAAAGGATGGTCCACTTGTTTGAAAGCAGTTGCTACTATTTGTGACATTTTTCAAGAAGCTGAAAAGTTTACCCATGGATAGCTGGAGGCTGTTCATACCATGCATTATGTAGTACCCCTAGAACAGAAGCAGGGGTGTTGGTTAATGACTGGCTAGTTGGGTAAATATCAGT
This sequence comes from Lepilemur ruficaudatus, assembly GCA_963574885.1. Taxonomy (NCBI): domain Eukaryota; kingdom Metazoa; phylum Chordata; class Mammalia; order Primates; family Lepilemuridae; genus Lepilemur; species Lepilemur ruficaudatus. The sequence goes on from CAUYRT010066285.1 coordinate 10,786, forward strand.
CTACTCTGTTAGATAATCCCAATGTGAACTTTGAAGGCAATGTCCACCTCAAATTCTATCACTTCATTGCCTATGGACTTCCATTCCCCACTTCATGATTGCATTCAAATTATTGATCAAGTATATTCTAGCCACCCACATTTGATGAATCAATTCTTGCTGGACACAGGTAAGGAACTCTTTATGGGTGGAAGCAGTTTTATGGAACATGGACAAAACAAGGCTGGGTATGCTGTGGTTGCTGGTCAACAAGTAATTGAGACACAAGCCACACCCCTTGGAACATCTGCCCAGAAGTCTGAATTGCTTGAGCTGACTAGAGCCCTATAGCATGGGGAAAACAAGAATTTCAAGATTCATACTGATTGCAAGTATGCTTTTATGGTGGTACATGCTCTTGGGGCTATTTGGAAACAGTGAGGACACCTTACCTTTGGAAATAAGAAAGGAAAGGAAAGGCCCAGATTCTTGAATTGTTAAAAGCAGTTTTTCTGCTAGGGACATCAAAAGATGGACACTGACATTACTAGAGGAAGTGCTAAGGCAGATTGAAGGCAAATAAAGCAGGCTGGCACATGAATTGCCAATTGAATTTGATTCCCTCTCTTCAATTAGATAAACATGATCCTTGATATTCTGAAAAAGATTTAGAAAGGCCTAAGGAATGTGGATTCTCCAAATGATAAAAATTGGCTTATGGGCACAGAAGGGAATGTACTCCCTGAAACTCTCTTCAGATCAGTGGTTGAGCAGATTCACCAAAGGGTGAAGTGTCACCTTACAAATGGCTGCAACCTAATGTGGCTTAACCTATCTTGTAGATAGCCATTCAGATGGTAGTCCAAAGCTGCCCCTTGTGCTTTAAAAGTTATTCAAAGTCTGCAGGTGCTTCATAGCCACACCTAAAGGAAGGAACTCAATGGAGAGGGTGTTTTCCAGGGGAAGACAGGAAGGTAGATTTTACCATGATGCCACAAGTCCATGGACATTTTCAATATTGGCTGATCTTTGTTGATACTTTTCCAGAATGAGTTGAGGCTTATCCAACTGGGACAGAGAAAGCCTCAGAGTCACTAAATACCTTCTAATGGAAACCATTCCTAAGTGTGCACTTCCTTTAAATCTCCAAAGCAATAAAGGAGCAGCTCTTGTTGTCAAAGTTACTCAAGAAATATTATAAGTTCTAGGAATTAACTGGAAGATGCATTCATCATAGAGGTTTCAATCTTTGGAGAAAAGTAAATAAGTAAATAGAGCTTTAAAGAAGACTCCAAAATTTGTCAAGAGACTAACCTAACTTGGGATAAAGCAAAATTCCTTGCCCTTCTGAGAATTGGGGTGGTCCAAAGAAGTAATCTGGCACTTAACCTCTTTGAAATTTTATACCACCACTATTAAGAGGTTCCAATCAGGGCTTGCTCAGTGGTTCCTTGCCCCAGAAATGAAGGCTCACTCATGTGTGAAAGAGCCTGGGAATATGCTAACTAGTATTTCTGAGCATACTTCCCATGGGCTCCAGATTCCAACAGATGTGCCCCTCCATCTCTTAAAGCCAGGAGACAAGGTGTTGCTAAAAACTTGGAGGAACTAGCATCCTGAAGATCAACTGAAGTCATCATGATTAGCCTCTTTGAGGCAATCCTGACAATTCACCCATCATTAAAGCTAGAAGGGCTGAAACTGTGGATTTATCACACTAGGGTGATATTTGCTCCTTCTGAAGTTAAACAAAGGATGGAGTCCGACTGGTCTTGTAAGCCCTTATGTGATCTCAGCTTATTATTTTAGGCAAAGCACACTAGCAGGTAGTATACAATTGTTGAAACACTAAATTTAAAATTGTAATCATTTTGTCAGTTCTGTCGTTTGCTTGCATAGACAATTCATTAGTCTCAATCTCTCAGATCCTTGTTTCCTCAGCTAATCTATCCAAATGCTGGTATGCCACTCAAAACCTCTGTCAGTCCTGGACCATCATGATCTCCTACTTTTTTAATGTCCCAAAATTTACCTTTGAACATGTTTGAAGTTCTAAAACAGTTGTATATTAGGTAAGGCTGACTTGGTTAATGGCTGAATCTCAAAAATCCCCTTGTTTCTTCTCAGCCTCCCTATGGGGATATCTGATCCCTATACATCCTCAGAATCACAGTGATGGTAAATGAATATATTCCTCTAATGAGGATCTGGATCACACTCCCATAACCAAAATGTTAGGCTCCACCTAGACTTCTGGGATAGATCTTCCCTAGATGGTTGTGACTTGGCCACCAGAGACCCTCGGTAAGAATAAATAGCTTTGCCAACATGTCAGTCATACAACTTAATAATTTGTGCCCCAGAGGAATATGTTTTGCGTGTCAACAAGAAGGAGAGCCTTGGGCTTATGCATGCATTAAAAGGGGAGATTATGGCTAATGTTTATTATGAAACTTCATTTATTCCTTTCTCTGTACTTACTCACTCAGATATGAAACACTAAACCAGTTCCCTAAAATTGTTTTCATAGGTGACTAGAGCAGCTAGAGCATCTGTAACAGAAAAAAATGCCTGAAAAAAAAGGCAAAAATATTTTCTATCTCTGTAAAACATCCCACACTCCTTATTGGGATCTGAAACCTACATTCCTGCCTCAGGCCAGTGGTTTAGAGGGGCAGGGTAATGCCTTTTGTACTTTGTGCTAAAGGAGAAGGTTTAGGCAGAGAGAGGTCCTGGATGTCCAGGTGATCAGAGGTCATGGAGGTCACAAAATTGTCTTCCATGAAGATGGGATGGACTTCTAGACAGATGTTCCAAGGGGGAGAGCTTGTGCCTCATTTATCTGTTGACCAGTAACCCAGCTTTGTGTTGCTTGCATTCCGTAAATATGGGATTGAACAGCAATTGCCTGTACCTAAATGGCAGTTTTTAAAAGCTTTGTATTTCTGTGTATCATCAGGATAACAACACTATAAACAGGACTCTCTATCCTTCTCATTTGCCAGCAAGTTAATAAACTTCTCTCTTCTTCTCCTCAAACCATTTGTTCTCATTTTTCTGATGTGGCCCTGAGGACAAGAGTTGAATTCTCAGTAACAGATGCTGGCATCCCTGGGTGGGTCATAGGCTTCCTAGTAGGATGCACCCTGCACATGTTGGAAAAGGCAGGGAGCCATCTTGCCATGTGCAGGACCATCACCTTTTCAGGTATAAAAGATATTCTCCCAGGACTTATTTAGCTCTGGGGAGTACTTGTCTCTTTCTCCCCAAATGCATGCAGCTTCAACCAAACTGAACTGCGTTGAGGAGAAGGAAACAGAATTGGGAATCATCAGGACAGCCATGGCCACTTGTAAGTAATATTCCCCAGGACACTGAGACCCTGTTTCCACCTATATGTTGGGGAGGGGGAAGCTCAGACTTCCCTGTTGGATTTGTTCTGAAGCACTGATTCTGGGGTGGGAAATCAGGAGGTCGACTGGACGTAGGCTATCTGGTTTGGATTGAACTCATTTATGGTTCCCAGGGAACCAGGGGGGATTAGACATTGGCATTGGTTCTCATTTTATCCCCTTTGGATTGGGAGGATTCAGTTTTTGTTTTTTTTTTCTGTTCTCCATTTGGTCAGCCAAGGCATTTTGTGTTGGGGATTCCCTGTATTGCCTGTGTTTGTTTGTTGAGTTTTGTTGGAAACATAGGAAAGTTCCATGTAAAATTTCCTTGAGAAAAATTTTGGATGAATGGTCAACTTGTAGCTATGAACCTATGTGTAAAGAGAATGGTGTTACTGTAACCCAATATATGTTCCAGTGTGAGAAGAAGTTGCTGTTAAGTGAAACCCTGATTATACTGTCTCATAACTAAAATTATTTTGTCAAGGGACAGTTAAGTGAGATAAGATCCTATATATATGCGATAAGAAATGTTCAATTTCCTTGTTTGATTTGAGGTCGGACATTTCATATTTTATGATCTAATACCATGTTAAAAGTCTGAGATAAAGTTAAATGGTATGAGAAAGACCTCTCCTGGCAGCAGGTGGGGTATTCTCAGCACATGGTTAAACAGTCAGTCCACACCATTCTGGGTCCACTGTCCTGCTCCAGTCAGGGCAAAGCACCATGGGTGGGACCGCAGCCCTGCTGGTGGACCTGGAAGGAGAGTGGACCTGTGGAAATGAGCATGGCCTGCCACTGTATGGTAAGGGGAAGGACAGGGAGGGAGTGCTTGTTGTCTGACTCCTCCCACCACCAAGCAAGCACACAACAGGCTGGGTAATGGCTGCGGTGCCCACTGCAGTTGGGGCAATCTGCAGAAAGGCACTGTAGGTTGGACTGTACTTAAGCTCCCACTAATTGGCCCCTGCCCAGCTGGTCTAGGAAACAGCTGTACTAGGAGTACTGAGTCAGGATGGGGACAACTAACACCTGTCACAGCCATGGTGACACCGAGGTAGGGGAAATGGAGTGGGGCAGAGAAAGAAACACCTGTCACTTCACTACTTTCTGGATGCACCTGCTTGACAGGACAAGGAGATGCTGGGGACAGAGACCAGAAGCCTGCTGGAAAGCTGTGCTTTTCCCTAACCTGATGGATCTGGGCCTGGAGCAACTGTGTATTGTGTTCAGTAGAATTTCTATTTTGCTTAAATTAGTTTTCCTTAATCTGATTTCCTCTTAAAATAATTATGAACCCTGAAAAAATGTCTGCCTTTGGTGTTTGCCCAGAACAGGAGCAGGATACTTAACACAGGTTAGGGTCACCTTAAAAATTAATGTATTCTCCAAAATTTCTTCTTGCAATATTTGCACACTGCCCCAGGCTATGAGAAGGGTGTGGGCAGGGTGCGACCTGAACTCTCCACATACTAATTACAGTGTTAATTATTAGTTACTGTTATTTATTTTTAATGAAAATTGTAGGAAGTTAAAGTAACTTTGAACTGTTACCACTCCCCAATGTTTATTAGTACATCTAAATTTATTTAGCTTTCTATAGCATGCCAACATAAAATGTTAAAGTATACAAACTTAAATGTATGTTTAATAGTTATTTCAATATTTTAATTTACCTGGAAATTACTCAGACATTTTTATATTATGTATTACTTAATTTAGCATAACATGACTTTAAGATTTTTAATTATGGGAAAGAATTTTGAAACTATGACATAGGCACTCTTGGTTATCTTGGGTCTCAAGTAGCCATATGACAGCCAAGGATGGCCAGAAAGTGCTCAATGCAGAGCTTGAGGACTGAGGACAAAGCTGTGGAGATAGTGTCTGACTTTTTCTCACTTTACCTAGGCAATACAGTTAGTTCTCGGAGAATTTCACGTATCTCTGGGCCTTACCCCATGGCCATCTTTTTAGAGCCTAAAATTTTATAGTTTTAAGACATAAGCTCACAGGTTCATCAATTATCAAAAATGCCATGAAAGACATGACATAAAAGCGCACACACACACACACACACAGTCAAAATCATACCTTATAGATATATAAGATTTTTCATTTGCCTGTTTTCAAATAATTTTCTTCCTCACTTTAGATTATTAATTCTTGGTTACTTGTCCGTTGCCCTAAACAATTTTTGCTAAGCAATTCTAAATTTGTATTTTCAAAGACATTAAAGAATTTGGAAAATTTCCATCTCAAGGCACAAAACTTAGACTTAAACAAAGGTATATTTTGTTATATAAGCTTTCAGCCATTGTCCTTTTTATCCTAAAAGTTTCTAGTGGTTTAGGTGCAGAAAGGGAAGTTCCCATGCAAATGGAGAATTTTTTTTAGAAAGGTAAAATTTCTTTTACAAAGAGTTGTAAAATGTCCAGCTAAGTAAAAATTGACTTAGACTGATAAAGCTCAAAGATAATTTTTCTTCTCAATTTAGTTCGTTCTTAATTAGATTACTGGATTTAGGGGAGAGCTCTTAAACAAACAGGGCCAAGAAAGCTTGCATTTTTAACACCAGTGCTGCTGGAAAGCAAAAGAATTAGATGCCCCTAAATCAAAGATATTATTTCTACAGTGAGTCCTGGGTTCCCCAAAAGACAGAAATGTTACAAGGCTGGCCAGTGCAATGTTTACATAGTGCACCTCACTGTAAGGACATTTTTGTAAGGCTTTCCACTAACTTAATTCTAATCATCCCACTTTGGGATCAGTTCATTCCCCATAGGAGTCCTTTCCCTCATGGGCAAGAGTTTAGGTGCCAAAATGACACTTTTCTTTTCTAAGCTCAGATTGAGTGAACCCTGTAATGCTAAGTATTAAACAACTGTACTCAGTTACCACTAATATTGTTATCCTACACATCAAGGTCAAATTATTTTCACAATACAAAGTAACCCTGGTATCCCCCAAAGCCAAAAAGGCATCAATATGCACCAGAGAACAGAGTCATCTATCTAAGACAAATCTGGCCATGACTCTTTATACTCTTTACACTCTGGCCATGAAAAAAAGACACCCTCCACCACAAAAAAACAAAACAAAACAAAAAAAGATTTTGAATGGCACCCCTTTTTTGAGTTCCTTAAGGGATCTGAATCACTACAAGTTTTCTCTAGGTTCTTTCATTTGGTACCAAAAGCAACAAAGAGGACGAAGTAGAGAGGAGTAAAAGTAAATGTACACACAAACATGAATTCACTCCCTGACTGAAAATCAGACCCAGGTCTCTGTGGTGAAAGCAGAGAATTTTAACCCTTAAGCCATAAAGTGCCTTTCTCACAAAATGGGTTATGGGAGGGGGAAAGAGAAAAATTTTTTTGAGGGGAAACAAAAAATTACTGGACAAGATAAACAGATGGGGAAAAAAGATTAACTGCTAGAGATGGGACATTATCTTTTAAAGGGTATGTAAAGTTATGATACATTTGTGGTCTTTCATGAGGTGAAGAAAAGAACAATTGCCCTCCTACATGGGTCTGGATATTAGGCAGATAAAGAAAGTTCAACTTATTTTTGGAGAATTGATGCTTTGTGTGTTGGGGGGCAGGGGTGGGAGCAGAGGTCAGAGAGAGCTTGAGCCTTCTTTAGTCAATCTAGCATGCAGAGATGCCCTATTTGGGTGTATTGGTATTTAAGCCCTACTAGTATTGTATATATCATATTACCTGGAAATTTCAACTCCCAGTAACCTCAAAACTTATGAAAAACCTAGGAAGCAAGAAATCTTGCATTCTTTGCCATATATTGGTATTTTACAGATGAGAATCATTTTATAATCATGAGACATACGTTTTTCTATAAGTAATTGTTAATTGGAAATGACCCAGACATTTAATGAGTGTCTATTATTTAATTTAACAGAACTTTAAAATCCAAAGTATATAAAATATGTATTTATAAGCATTTGTCTCATTTGCATTTACCTAATTAATTTATTTTAACAGTTTACTTAGATCTCAGTTACTGCTAACAAACCCACAGTGGGGGAGATCTAGTGGCCTAGATCTCATTGCTTACTACACAGAAAGCCAATTACTGAGACAAAGATTGACAAGGAAGAAAGGGAATTTATTATAGATGATGTCAACCAAGATATGGGAGAACTGCCTCAAATCTGTCTCCCTGACCAACTAAACCCTGAGGTTTTTATAAGGGGTTCAGGAAGGTGACTACATTTTGGGGACAGGTGTATTGAAAGCAACATGTGCAGGATGTCTAATTCAGAAGTCACAGTTTGGTGATGAACGGTGCCTTGGCACATTTATCCTGTAGAGTCTGCCATTTATGAGAGATCACCCAAAGGTAAAATGGCAAGTTAAACAGAAATATTACACTGTTCTGGTCACTGAGCCCTACTTGTCTGGGAATCCAAAGCATAAGAAAGCCAAAGGGAAGACATATGAAGAGGTTGTCATTTTGTGTTTGTTCATGGAACTGATTAAAACTCCCCCTTCTCTTTGTTTTTTCATCAATCTTGGGGAATCTGGCTGCCTTTTGCTGAAACAGGGCATTGAAGAATACAAGAGATAAAAATGCCAGGCCTGCTGCTGAACATACTCATGGGTTTTAAGTCAATGATGAGCTGCCTACAACATCATTACTTGAGTGCTTTCGTCAATTGTTTTAGAACATAATCTCATCTCATATTTGATTAATATATTCATTGGAAGGTAAATAATAAAAGTAATTAGTAAAAAGGAAACCAAATTTTATGATTCCAGAAAGAACAGAGTGAATTCCCTGAGGAATCCAAGAGAAGAGGCCTGAGAACCAAACTCCCTGCTACAGTCCACCCTCTTCAACATGTTGCCACAAAAGAGCCTACTGTCTGATTTTATGAGTAGACATTTGTACTTTTGATAAGGCATTTACATATGTGCAGCATGAAGAATTAGCTAGAACAAAAACACTCCCTTGTTCTGCTAAAACAAAAAGAGCCATGAAATTATCAGAACCACTCGAGCTAAGGAGTCTAAAGATTCCTGCTGGGCAGCTATTTTAGCTGTGGTTTCATTATCAATGATCCTCAAGTTTATAGATAGATTTTTAAATGCATGTTGTTGAGTTTCTGCCCCATACAGTGTAGTAAGATATACCCAAAGAAGTGTTAATTCTTACCTGGGATCCCTCCTGGGAGACACAATCCTGGTGCTCCCCAGATGGAGGTGTTACCAAAAGGTTGACACTTGTCCTCAAGGCAACATCAGAAGAATGAGAAAAAATGGTTTGAGGAAAAGGAAAGAGAAGTTTATTAATTTGCCAGCAAAAGTGGAAGATGGAGACTCTTTTTTGAAATACCGCCATCTTCATGATAAAGAGAAATACAATGCTTCTAAAGGGTGCCATTTTGCTTCAGGAAATTACTGTTTAGTTGTAGTACATCCCATCTCTGGGAAGACAATCTCATGACCTTGCCCAGAACTCTGTGACCTCTTCCCACTTGGGAGGCCCGCCTGGACCTTTAGGGCCTCTGCCTGCCCAGTCTGCACAGCACTGAACCATTTGTTGTAGCACAAAGAAAGAAAAAAAGGGATTTGTCTGCCCTTCTAAACCACTGACCTGAGGAAGAAACATAGGTTTCAGTTCCCAGTAAAGACTGTAGGGTGTTTTAAAGAGATGGGAAATATCTTTGCCATTAGTTTCCAGGCCATTCCCCCTGGTATATATTCCTCACTGTTAATATTTCCTGTCCATATCTGTGGGACAAGTGGTGACATAGTTATCAAGCTACTTCCTGCTGAATTGGGGCAATGTTTCAGACGGAAGGTTTATATTCATGTATACCATGGCAAAGCTTTGGCAGTAAATTTACAACAAAATTACCAGGTGAAAAGAGGGAATAAATAACAACCACAACAGTGAGGATTGACAAGTCAACATGTACTGTCACCTTGTACACAATGTTTGATATAGGGCTGGACAAGAAAGAGGCACAGGACCTCCAAGTGCAGAGCTATTAGTTATGCCTCGTAGATGGTCTGAGAGACCAGCTTCTGCAAATTTAGAAATCATGTACAGAAATGCTTGCACCAACAAGGTTTAGGATGACAAACCCAGCAGCAAGACTGATCAACAGAAGAGGCAACAGAGAGGAGAAATCCTCACTGATGGGCTGTCTATGAATCCTATAGCCAGAACAAATAATCAAAGACAGGCTATCAAAAATATTAACATTTTCACTTTTCCCTTCTCCTAAATGTATGCTTAAGATCACCTAAATGCTGGCCCTTCCGCTGGGGCTTGTGTCCTCTTCTTCCCTGGGACACCTATTTACTCTTGTGTGATGGACACTAGATTTTAATTTCTGACAATTTCAACAAGTTGTTAGTTACTAGAGGCAATTCATAGGGTCCTCTCCCCTTCTTTGCTTCCAACAAAGGAGGACCTGAAAGAGGCAAATTCATGCATAGTGGTTAGTATCTGGTCCATGTATTTGACATGTTACTTTACTCTGATTTCTTGACTCATGGTTATATTACCACACTTACATCAGGATGCTAGAAAGAGTCTCTCATAAACTATTTTTTGGTGAGAGATGGTTAGCTTAAGCCTGCTACTGATAGCTATCCTTATCTGAAGAAAGACAAATGGAAATACCATATGCCACTTTTCTGCATCAATTCCAGGATGCATACATTTTTCATTCTAGATGTAGGACTTTGATTACTTGCTGGATTATCTCTGCTAAAGAGAGGGTTAATTATTCCTGTGTATGGAGAAGGGGCACTTATGAACATCTTGATGACCTGTGGGATCATTGAGCCCACCATGTCTAGCTCCTTGGAGAAATGATTCACCAGGTTCCCACTGGGGGTCCACTCAAAGAAGTTCATGGGTGACCACAGGACACTGTGCAGCAGTGTAAACAGCAAACAGCCAAGGTTCCCTAAGTAGGCACTGCCATCGACTAGCCAAACATGTTGATACCTTAAGCTTTTGAGCTGTCTCTACAGCTCCTGTCCATAGTATCCATCACTATAGCATGCCATTCTCTATCTCTTTGGCCTCTTCCCCTGGATTGCTAAAGTCTGTCACCACATTATACTCTGAGGTTTGTTTCTATTGCATGCTGGCACATGCATGCAGGAACTCATGCACAGAGACATTTGGTGAAGGCAGTGAGTTTCATCAGAAGAATTTTGGTCACTTCAGACTCTTCTTTTGCTTGGGTGAGACAGCCTTAAAGGTATCTGCTAATACTTTGTGAAATTGCCAATCACTGAAAACATTGAGCTCCCATGCCACATGTTGGGGTCTTTGTGCCTTTCTGTTCTTAGTCCATTTCTGAGCACATAAAAAACAGTTTGTTGCACACAGGGTACTCCCAAATGAAGTTTCACCAAATCCATTAAGGCATTGTGTCCAGGGGTGTGCATTCACAAGGTTTTTCATAAGAGATCAATCCAAAATTTTGGGCAGTTTTCCCCAAGCTAGACTGAAAAACAATGTGATTTTTTTGGGCAGTAGATGACATACTTAGAGGGTCTTCTTATTTCAGTTGTGTAAAACAATTAGCCCTATCCCAATGCTCTTCTGATCTAGCCTGAAAAAAACCTTAAATTCAACACTCAGAAGAATATTTTCCCAAGTAATTTAATTACATCCCAGAACAAGGATATAGTCTTCAACAGTGTAATTGCAGTTTATAAAGGAAAGTGACAGGAAACAGGAAAAAAACTGAAGAAATATTTACCTAAAATGTCCAAATTTCATGAAATCTATAAATTCACAGATGCAAGAATCTTAACATCCCAAATATTGAAAGAAAAACTATTAATATCAACCTAGAATTCTTCATACATCTAAAATAATTTCAAAACCAAACTAAGCCAAAGTCAAAATAAACACTTTTACAGGCAAAAAAAAAAAAAAAAAAAAAGAACACAAAATAAAAACCAAAACTTTGGGCAGGAAATGAGTCAGTACATGAGAATTCTCTCTCCACTTGGTTGTACCAACCCAAATGGCAAAGTCCTACTCTTTAGCTTTTAAAGGGGATCTAAATTTAGCTGGGATAGCAAAGCTTCACAGAACAGATTGCCTCCAGTGGCCTCCTTAGCAGCTCTCTGATTTGCCTGATTTCTTTTGTCATGCTGGCCACCAGCTTGCACTGAGTCACAGCCTGTATTGAGTGGCATACTTAAGATTCTCATTTCCTGCTGTCAGGAGACCCCTTTTGTTTCAAACGGCACTATGAGCATGTGCAATAATAATAACATATTTAGAGTCCATGCAAATGTTTGCCTTTTTCCTCTTGATAACTGCAACTCAGCTTCCTGGGATGAAGTCACAGGTGGCAGTGCCACTACTGTCATCACTGCATATCCAGCCCCTGATTTTTCATAAAGCTACTCTAATCAGTGAAAAAGACCCAATCTTACTCTGGCATTGTCTGGTCCAACCTACTGGAATACACAGTCTCCAAAATCTCTAAATTGTCACACTACAAGAATTTATTCTCTTTGGCTGGCAAAGGTGTGGCAGGATTGAGAATACACATAGTTCATAAGTAGCTGTTATTGCCTGGAGGCAAAGGGCCTATCCTCTCACAATATTGTTTGGTGGTTTTGACATTCCACCGGCCTTGGGATGCTCCTCAAGATTTATACTAAGACTCTAAGGTTCATTCCTTGTTTTCCTCTTGTGTAAGGGCTTTACCATCAGTCCAGAGCCTTGGATCTAGACACCATTCTTAGGAACCTTAGAAAAACTAATACAAGTTTACAAATCTGTCCAATTGCAGGTCTCACAAGTCCCCATCTAAAGTTTTATCAAACAGAGAAGGAGAGCCCTTTTAAACCCATGAGGCAACATAATCCTGGGATCCTACTAATTAAATGTAACTGAGTACATTCAAGTTCCTCCATTGCTTGCCTAGGCTTGCTGCACTGCTGCCTTGTCCCTGCCAATGGCTCCTTGTCTGGCTGGGCACAGCTGGTGCTGGGATCAGGGCTGTGGCTAGGGAAAGCCACCAGCCTCCCCAGGCCTGCTTCTGTTCATACAGATTGGCACCAATTGAGTCCCCGCTGTCAATTTTTCCAAGGGCTCTTGTGGGAATACATGGAGTCAGGAAGTTCTGATCGGCTGCTTCATTATCTGAGTCCAGGACTTAAGAAAAAATTTTCTCTCTTGGGGGGCTTGTTGCTACCTGGATACTATTGCAACTTTTGTGTAATGCTCTTTCTAATATCCTTCCTTTTTACAAAAAACACAATAACTTGATATAAATTGTCCTCCTGTGGCTATGGGTGTCCTCTGGCCAAATTGAGCTTCCTGCCAGTAGAGGCCATTCCAAAACCCAAGTCATAACCAAATGGGCATGGATTGAGTTGTGCCCTGATCCAGCCCAGCAGCAGCAGGTGTTTGGTGGACTATGGCTCAGGCTCAGGGCTGGTGGCTCCAGCACAGTGATGGTGGCTAGCAGAGTGTGGCTGCTGCATAGGGCCCACCAGCTGCATTGAGGGCATAGCACATGTAGAGCCCTGCATTGGTTGGCAGTGTGTTGCTCAGCAACAGGCCATGCTTCCTGCCAGGAAGCTCAGGTGTTCCAAGGTTACCAGCTGCGTTTTGTCCTTCTTTCATTCTATAATGGGTGGCGGTTCCCCCAGGAGTAGGCATTTGAGCTTGGCCTCAGTACCATTTACCACCCAGTTACCACCCAGACAGGCCATGGGAAGTGCAGGAATCATGGGGGTGGTGGGCTTTCTGATCCTCTGAGCATGCCTTCATCATGTCAGCTGCAGACAGCCTGCAGCAATGGGAGAAGGGCTAGCCATGAGAAGGATGAGACCAGGAGCCACACAGACAGACCTAGAGGTAGGGCATGTCAGTTATGGGGCACAGGGACCTGCAGACCTCCCCTCCCCTCCTACTCCTGACTCACCTCCTTACCCTGGCTGGGAGCCACAACTCTGCAGCCACAGTGGTGATTCCCTGAGTGGGATGTGTAGGGGGAAAAGCACTGCTTCCTCCCTGCCTGTGAACCTCCCACATGGGTTCCATAACACTATAACTGAAGTGGTCACCTGCAGGACCATGTTGCTCACATGCCTCTGGGCAGTCAATTGGCAAGTGTTCCCATGTTTCCCACATATTTTCTGGCAGTGGGCCACGCTTTCTGGTCCCACCACCCACTGTCCTGGGGGAATCTGACTGTTTAACTAAAACAAATTTACCCCAGGTGTCTAAGATTATATTAGGTTATTAAACATAAAATGCCAAACCTTTAGTAAATTAGACATTTCTTATGCAATTATGCAGAACATATAGGATCTTGTCCCATTTACCCAACCTTTCACAAAACAATTCTAGATATGGAGTTGGAATCTGGGGCTGGAAGTCAACCAATTTCCAATCAAAACCAATCAAACAAATCCAACAGGTAGGTCTGGACCCCCATATGGGTGGAAACATTGTCTTGGCATCCCAAGGAACTTTACTTACAATTGGCCATGGCTGTCATGATGCTTCCCAAATCTGTTTCATTCTCCTCAACTCAGTTTAAGTTGTGGGGAGTTGTTCTAATTTAGGGAAAAAGAGGTGGGAGTTCCCTGGGGCTGAAAAAAGCTCTGAGAGCTGCTGTGACTCTTCCATACTCTCTCACCTCAAAGAGAATATGCTCCTTCCAGTGAAGACACACAGCTTGTCTCAGAGGTGCTCTGGCTTTTTCCAGCAGGCACAAGGTGTCATTCCACCAGGATGTAGTGGTCCCACCAAGGGATGTGAAATCTGTTACTGAAAGTTGGCACTTGCCTTTAAGGCTACATCAGAAGAATGAGGACAAATGATCTGAGTAAAAGGAAAGAGGAGTTTATTAATTTGCCAGCAAATGAAGTGGATGGAGACACCTATCTAAAAATACCGCCATCCTCCTAATAAGCAGAAATACAGAGCTATGAAAGAGTGGGTTCTTAACTTCAAGCAACTGCTGTTCAACTAGAGTTGATGATTCTGATCATTCCATTTCCATCCCATCTCTGTCTAAGACAATCTTTGACCTCTGCCCAGAATCTCCGTCTGTGAGGTCCAGGTGGGTCTGGCAGTTCTGCTGAGCTATCTTTTACAGCACAAAGGAAAAAAGACCTTCTCTTGATCCTGCCAACTGTTGGCCTGAGGCAAGGGTGCAGGTCCTAATTCTCCAAAAGGAGTGAGGGATGTTTTAAAGAAACAGAAAATATTTGTGCCATTTTTTTTTTCAGGTCATTCCTTCTGTTACATTACTCAGGCTTTCCCTGCATCAAGGAGCTTCTCCCCTCTTCCCACTGTTGGGGAAAGATGATTGGGGAATTGAGATGTGGCTCATGAGATCATTATATTATTGCATCACCCTTAATCTTGCTATATTAAAAACAGTAACAGGGCCAGGCACGGTGGCTCACACCTGTAATTCTAGCACTCTGGGAGGCCGAGGTGGGAGGATCATTTGAGCTCAGGAGTTTGAGACCAGACTGAGCAAGAGTGAGACCCTGTCTCTACTAAAAAAAAAAAAAAATAGAAAGAAATTAGCTGGACAACTAAAAGTATATAGAAAAAATTAGCTGGGCATGGTGGTGCATGCCTATAGTCCCAACTAGTTGGGAGAAGAATTGAGGAGAAGCATTGCTTGAGCCCAGGAGTTTGAGGTTGCTGTGAGCTAGGCTGATGCCGCAGCACTCTATCCTGGGCAAGAGAGTGAGACTCTGTCTCAAAAAAAAAAAGTCATAAATAGGAGTTTGCAGGGGTTTTCCCTGAAAGAAAATGTGAACACATTAGTTTGCCTATCAAGAGCTGCTTTGCCTTGGGAGGGCTCTAAAAGCTCCAGTACAGATGCATTCCAAGATGCTTCCCAGGTATCTCAGAATCTGTGAGTTCTTCATGTTCTTGAAAGACAAGACAGGTAAATACCTGGCTCACAGGGTGGGAGCCAGAAACAATGAGTGTCCTAGGCAAGAGATGCATCCCTGTGGTTATGTGCAATTTGTTTTGTAGTGATGGGCCTCCTGCTCTCTCCTGACTGTCTGTCTTAAGTCCACAATAACTAGATCAAAGAAGTCTATAGCCACTATACCTCTTTGTTATTCCTTTGTTAATTGATACCTATCTCTTAGAACTTAGAAGTTAGTCCTTGAAAGACTTTATAACTGTTCACCTAAATAGATTAAAAATTGTTAAAAAGACCTTTAAAAAGACCTTTAACCCTAACCAAAACTACCTGTTATCCAAAGCAATCAAAATTATCTGATATGCAAATGTGACAACTAGTAATTGATATCTACCCTGACAACTAGTTATTGATTTCTATGATTATAAAAACCTACATAAATCTAACCTTAATGCTGCACTACTTATAGAGATGAGTTGCAGACTTCTGAGTACCCCTGCTTTATCTGATTTCTTTGTATAAAACTGTAAAACTATACATTAATCTCTATATACTTTTTTATTCTCTCTATTTCCTATCAATTTCTCACCCTTTATGGTGACAGCTCCCAAAGGGACTCAGTTGCACGAGAAGAAGCAGCTGATCTTTCTGATCCCCTGCATCCCACCAATCCCAGCTCAGCAGAGTGTTTGGCTTTGCTCTTCTCTGCTTTCCTGATTCCTGTTGCTTCTTTGTTGGATTTCAAGAACCTCACTTCAAGACAATCAAAGGAAATAAAGAATCTTTGTTGCCACATGTGATAAAGAATAAAAAGTCTCAGGTCCCCTACAGAATGACCTAAATTCCTCCAGTCTCAGATCTACTAATTAGTGATACCAGTCTCAGATCTACTAATGGTAATTAGTGGAGTAAGCAAGCAATGCAGGTTGGGATAAAAAAAGCCCTTTATGCACTAGACAGTCTAATCAAGAGAAACTTTATTTAGAGATGACACAGTTGGACAAAGAGTATGTCCTACCTTCCAGTTATTGGATGGGTAAACTGACACTTCCTCCACATTTCATTTCCCCAGCTGACAGAGACCAGAGAGAATATTCACATTAGTCCTAAAGCCAAGCTCTTAGGACAAAAATGAGACAAACAGGAAGGAGAAAGTTGTCCGTGGGTAGAATGAGATCAGCAGTGAATGGGTTCCCCAACCAAACTTCTTGAAGTCTTACAATGCAAAAAACCATTTTTCTCCTGATCAACAAAATCTGGAAAGAAGGGACAAAGATAAATTTCTATTTTCCACTCTCAACTGGGCATTTTAGCCAGAGATCTGGGAAAACTGACCCAGCTCTCTTAGGATCTCTTCTATAGCCTCTGTAGTGAGTAGGGTGTCTCAGCCACCCCACATGTGTGCCAAACTCTGTGGGGGAGAAAAAGTAATATATCTCCTGTCTCATCACAAAGCTCATGGCTGACATTTATATAACAAAAACAAATTAATAATAGAAAACCGTAAAAAATTAAGTACCCAAAGTTTTACGTGACACATGAGTCTGCAGACATGAAGACTCAAAGATTTTGAGAAACCATGCATTTTTATGGACAATCATGCTTCTGCATGGACAAAAGTTATGATCTAATGATAATACACTGGAAGAAACTCAGCAAAGTCCACATGTTCAGATTCCACTTAGCCCTTATGTGTAAAATTTCTTTCTCCCACGTACAGGGCAGGACATCTGCCACATTACGGACTTCAGGGGATGAGGCAAAGAAAATTTCACAGTGTAATTTTCTGCTTCTG
This sequence comes from Lepilemur ruficaudatus, assembly GCA_963574885.1. Taxonomy (NCBI): domain Eukaryota; kingdom Metazoa; phylum Chordata; class Mammalia; order Primates; family Lepilemuridae; genus Lepilemur; species Lepilemur ruficaudatus. Next base: position 27,875 of record CAUYRT010066285.1, read on the forward strand.
TGATTTTCTTAAAAACTAAACTATGCCAAGATGCCATATTTTTGGGTATTGAATTCTGAACCTCATCAGTGTGGACATGTGTGCACATGTGGTGTGTGTGTGTGTGTGTGTGTGTGATGTCTTTACATAACTTACCAAAGACTTAATTTGGCATTGCAAATATATATTTGACACCGATTTTCCTTTTGGCCAATTATTTGACCTCCTGAACATCCTTAGGCCCATCTATTCACCTTCTCATAAAGTCCACTTTTAATGAAGATGGCTCTAACTCAGATTACCAAAATATTCCCACTTTTGGTATTTGATAACCCTAGAGATATGATCAGGTTTCTACTCTTCCACCGTCCCTAGGTGATGTACATATATGTACATATATGTATATGATCACCCTGGCCTGTCTTCAGCAAAAGTCCTGTTAAGTTGGTTTAGCCAAAATACCTCTTACCCATGATATCTCCCCTTAGTCATTTTCTATCTGTGAACCACTGCCCTGGGTATAAATTCCCACTGTGTCATGGTGTATTCAGAATTGAGGTCAATCTCCCAAACCACAAAATGCCATTGCCATGGTCCCTATATGTATGACAATGGTCCTAAATAAATTCTTCTTTACGAATATTTACCAGGAATCACTAAATAATTTTAACAAGTGTCATTGAATAAATTTTCTTCAACAATATCCTTAATTAGTTTCAAACATGGTAAATATTTTGATGCACTTTATTGTGTATATAAATATATATTATAAATTTTCTCCCTAAAACATTTCTAAATAAGTTGCATTTTCACATGCATTTTCTAAAGAAGAGTACATTCTTATACACTACTACCATTTAGTAATTTAAAAAAAAGCTGACACTGATGTAGTATTATTGTCTAAGCCATATTTATTCATAACTCAATCTGTCAAACCATGTATACAATCCAGCAATATATACTGCACTCATTGCTATACTTTTTTTTCTGTTATCAAATTGTTTATTTTAAATCTCCAATTTTCTTTTTTTTTGACAAATTTATCAAAGTATAATTTACATTCCATTCCATTTTAAGTGAACATTTAAATGATTTTTAGTATATTTACCAAGTTGCACAACTATTCACATAAATCAGTTTTATAAGATTTCCTTCCCCCTACTAAGTCCTCTAATTCCCATCTCCAACTACATTTCAAGCATGCCCCTCCCCATCACAATGCTCTCCACATCCCTCCACTGTGGGTTTACCCGCCCAACAGCTGAAATCCTGACGGATTAACACTACGGTGCTCTAATGTTGGTGATGCCCATCAGGATTTCAGGTACAAAAATGTA
>CAUYRT010066286.1:0-70576 GCA_963574885.1 Lepilemur ruficaudatus
TAAGAATGAAAAATATTATTGATGTTTCAAAGGAAATAAATCTTTCAATTTACCCCCGCCCTCATTCGCTCCCGCTCGCTGTCTCTCACTCTCTCTGTGTCTCTTTCTGTCTCTGTCTCTCTCTCCTTCCCCCCCCCCCCGTCTCTCTCTCTCTCTTTCTCAACTTGGATTTATCAACACAAACCAAAGCGTTCATCTGTCCCGAGGCCACTGGTTCTGGAAGGTCATAATGACCTGACATTATGCTTAAGAAAAAATTGTCTTCTAGGAGAACCAAAGATGGAGATATAAATTGTAGGGATTTATTACTGCATGGCTATGCATTTTAATTTTTAATTTTGACTGTTCTTGGTATTTTGAAAATTGATCTATAGACCTCTCTGCATGTTCTGTCTTGATGAATATTTACTGTTTGGGTTTAGCGGTGATGGACCCATTTCAGCATCATATAAATAAATTATACACATCTAAAGAAATCTAATGGAGACTGAATGAGACATAGTGTTTAATATCACAGGAGGCAAGCTCCTGAAATTGATGCCCTGGAAGGAGAAAGGAGTAAGCTGTAAGTTGAGGATAAAATTGTTAAATCTGAACTTTTGGTTCCCAACATTTTGCTTTGTTTTTGTTTGTCTGTTCATTTTTTTTAGGGATCCTCAAAGCCTGGACCCACCAGAAGTCAGCAATGCAAAGCTCCAGTATGCAGGGTGGGGCCCCAAAGGCCAGCAGCTGGTAAGCAATCAAGCCCTGTGAACTTGCTTTGACTTTGATGGCGTTTGTATCTTCAGGCTGAGTTTATTTCACTGTACCCAGCCTGCATGTGGTGTGTGTTTGTGTGTGTGTAAGTTACATTTGGAACAAGTACACCGGGGTATGTGAATATGTAAAATGGCCATCTCTTTTTAGATGGCAAATATTCATAAAATTGGAACAGCGTGTGCTTTGGTCCCCATATCTGATATTCTCACGGTGGTACCTACCTACAGCTGTGTGTGTAGACTCCAGACTGACAGTGACCTCAAGGAGATGGGAAGTATCAGAACCGTGGAGTCACTGAGAGTTGCTCTCGGAACCCGGACTCCTCGCGGTTTGCTGGCCAGCGCGGAGCCAGGTCGGTCGCCTCCACGTGCGACATTTGCTGTGGCTGCCATGGCCCTCTCGGTTTCACATCAGATACCGTCATGGATTCTCAGTCCAGCTGCCCAGACGGAGGCGTTTCTGTGCGTGGCGGGAGGGTGCAGGGAGAGGGCCGTGAACAGTGGTGCTGGACGAGGGCTCCGAAGCCGGGAGCTCGCGCTCTGCTGCCCTGCGGCTGCGGCAGCCCCAGCTTCCCAGCGAAGGGTTCGGGTAGCGTGATCTCTAGCACTGCATTTGTCCAGAACCTGGTGGTGTCAGTTCTGTTTAGCCTTTGTTCACAAGCTCGTACGCATCGCCTCTCGCAGAGGGTCCTCCGGCTCGGCGATCAGATGAGCGGCTGCCGTGCGCCGTCACCGTTTCCTTCTGCGTCTTCAAGCTGCCGACCTAAACCTGCACTTCTAAACCTTTCTTTTCCAAAAATGGCAATGACAGTGATCATATTTAAAAGCTTGGATAGGATTGTATTGGGTAGACTGGCTACTGTCATACGAATGAAGATAGTCTGATATCTCCCACAGAATAATTATATTTTCTTGGTTATGTATTCCATTGTCTCAGATTGGTTTATAAAAACAGGAATATATGGGCCACAAAACTGTTTTAGCTATTATTAAAGTGTCTCTAATGCTACAGACTGACTGCAGAGATGTCAAAAAGCACGTGAAACTAATCAAAATTCCAGTGTGACAGGAGGAAGTGAGGAAGTTGGGAATTGACTTTGACAGAGGGACACCAGTCCATCAACTCAACCACAACGAGGAGATAAAATTCATCTTCCCTCAAAGGCATTGACTCTTACACAAGAAAAAATATGCAATTCAGTAGGAGATTGTAGAAGACCTAAGTGTTCAAGAATGTCTGCAGTTGAAGAGGTTTCCAACATCCATCAAATCCTCCTGTGAAACTGACCATCGCACACCTACAGAGCACACTGCCTGCCTCCCACTGATGACTGTAGCCCGGTGCCCCACGGCACACTCCTGCCGCTGGGGAAGGGGATGGGGCCACTCAGTGTAGCCTTACTCAGTGGTCATTGTCCGACTGTTTTATGGTCAATAGGCAAAGGACATCATAACATGACCCTGTGTGAAGGTCTCTTTCTACCGTACCTGCTGACTCCTCCCCTGTCATCCCATGGGTATCCCTAAGCGTGCAGATTTATGCCTCACCATCTGCTTGTGAAGCTAGGCCAGGCACTGTAGCAGAGCTAGCACCACATAGCCCTGCCTTCTGGAAGTCTTGCAGCACACAGTTGCAAAGGGAGGATTTGCAGTGCATATGTGTGCCTGCACACACATGCATGGTCACGCACACTTCAGAATTAAGTCTAGAATGGTCCACTGGGACAACTGACTTTACTCCCATGTCATGCTCTCTTGGGGACAGCGGTAGGGACAGGTGATTATAGAAGTTACCGTGTTTCATCTCTTAAAGAATAGGTAGCAACAAAACAAAGTAAGTGTCAACTTCTCAGAGAAAGCTTCCTGACATGTCCCCCTGCCCCTGACTCACACACTCTGTCGTGGGGCTCCCAGGTCTCCCCGAGCAGTCGTCCCTCACACACGATTCCTCGCTGCCTGCGGCAGGTCTCTCTCCGTGGTTAGGCCTTTTTGTCTAATCAGTCAATCTTTTTCGTCTCTGTGTTCTGTAGCAGCTAGCACAATGCCTGGTGCTCAGTAAATATTTGTTGAGGTAAGAAATGAATGCATAAACAGATGAGTTAATTAGTTAATATATTCTTGAGGTCCCAGACCACTTAAGCATGAAGTAATTGGATGGAAGGAAACAGCTGGAATCTGTGTATGTGTTCTAGGAGAGTGTTAGAGGTGAGGGAAATTCAACTTTCCTTCTGCTTCAGGGAAATTAATGTACAGTGAAGTTTCGGTTGCTAATACTTGGGCTTAGTACCAGAGGTGCTAATAGGTTCATGCAATGTTTGAGTTTTTAAACTTACATGAACTTTGGGATTTTTGTTATACCTTCTTGTGCTGGACACAGAGGCGACACAGCTCATTGCTGAGAGCGCGCCCTGTGTCGGGGCAGGGGCTGACGTGCTGTGTGAGGGGCCAGGTGGTACAGTTTCAGACTTTGCAGACCACATGGTCTCTGTCACAACTACTCATCTTTGCTGCTGCAGCACGAATGCAACTGAAGACAGTACAGAAACGGTGGGTACGGCTGCGTTCAGTCAACTCTACTTACCCACACACGTGGCTTGGCCTCTGGGCTGTGGTTCGCTGATCCTGTTACAGGGCATCCTCTGCTCGCTTGGTTATCCTTAGCTGGGGGAGCCTGACCCCAGGACCACTGTCTGATCACAGGCACTCCCGACGCCCGCTCTGTCTGCAGAGGGAGCCCGCCACCCGGGAGCAGGCCGTGCAAACACTAGCCTGTTAAGTGATGGCGTGCAACAAATCCCTCATCGCCATTTTATTTTAAAAAGTAAACATTGGTCCCTAAAGTAAATCTGCTCTAATTATAATGAATCAGATTGAAGTGAGCAAGTCTCCTTGGGGAGTGGAGAACGCAGCTGCAGTTAGAGCTCACTGGAGAGCTTCCTGGGCGTCAGACCTCCCGTGCTGGGTGATGGCAGTGACGCCTTTGCCCTGAGCTGCGGGTCACAGGAGGACGGCACCTGGCACCCCAAGTGCGGCAAGGGTGTTTCTTCCAGTGCTCCTGTGTGGTCTGCAGTTGGTGTCTCTGCCCTGTAGGGTAGGTCGTCTCAGACCTTCGGATCACCTCCTCGGCGCAGCGTGGGAGGAGAGGGAGAAGCGTGAGGCGGGACGTCCGTGATCCGCCGGGATCCACGCGTGGCGGCCCTGGTCGCGGCTGTGGTTGTTCGCAGTGGATGACCAGATTGTTTCCAAAGCGTTTGCTGAAAGCCCAGAACATGAAATAGAAAATGCATTTGGCCAGATGAAATAGGATTAAGTGGGAGAATACATGTGAAATGTTTGCCACGGTGTCTCTCGCTTGCCCCCCACGAACAGCAGTGACCCGTAAGCATCGAGATCCACTTTCCACGCACCTGCTGTTTCACGTTCTTTGTACTGTGCTCCCACCTCTTCTCCTCATCAGGAGCGTCTCTGCCCAAGCTGAGAACTCCTCTAAGTCAGTTTCCTCTCTTTGGTCTTTTCTGGAAGTCCTGCTCCTCCTGTGTTTGTCCATTTATGTGAGGTTTGGTCTCTGCTAACCTAGAATACAATTAAACTGTCTGGTTTAGGAATATCCATTTATCTCCTTGTGTGTCAGCCTGTTAGAAACATTGCATAAAAACACACAAGTTTTGGGGGCAACTGCAGTGGCCTTCTCTGTTCTTAAGACACACGCTTGGAGTTAAAGTTCATTCGCTTCAGGGCGCATTAGTAAATTAATGTTCAAGCTTAGGGAACTTTTGTGAATTTGTTGCATAATAATGTTTTCCTTTGGAAACAAGTGCTGTGGAAATTTTTGCAAATAAGACTGTACCGCATTAGACACCATTAAGAATTCAAGGCTGGAATCTCTGCTGGCACACTCGGAAGATCAGAGACAAGGAGAATGGGTCTCTCTGTGGTTGGCTTGCAACCGCGATGGTGATAAATGAACAGCTTTGAAGGGATATTTAATAAGTCCACTGGGAAATTGTCAATGCGGAGGCAGTTCTGGAATGTGACAGACAAGAGCAAGCAGAGTAGTTAGCCAGGAAACCGGTGGGCTGGGGCGGGAGCTGTCCCTGGAGACAGCGCTCCCGGAGGAGCAGGTGGGGTGGTCACGGGACTGAGTTGTCCCCAGCTGTGCTTTCCTGCGTGCAGAGGGGGCCCACTCCTCGCAGCCCCGAGCAGAAGGGCTGTGGGATGAACATCCGTGAGCGACTGTCCTGGGTCTCCCCCAAGACAGGAGAATAAAACCATGTGCATTTACCCAAGTGGGAGGATTTAAGCTAAACTTTATGAAGAATCGCCTTGATTATATGGCTTTTTATACCCCAGAATAGTTTTCCATAGAAGGACACAGAATAATTTATCAGGGAGAGTCAAGGAAACTCCATTTAAATTGCTTTTTTAAAAAAATAAAGAAGCAGTTAAGATGGCAACTCGCTTGACAAGGTCTTGGGGGCAGGTCGACCACACTCCCAAAGATGCCCCCAGCTCCTGGAGCTCCGTGGAATGACGGATGTGACCCATGACATGCCAGCTGAACGTGACGGACCCCGACGGCCAGTCCTTTCCTGGTACACATTGCTGCCCTTCAGTTTTAGCGACCCGTTTGTTTACTGTTCGAGTCGATTCTCACGGAACACGCCCTGTGTTCTGGGCACTCTGGTGGGTCCAGGTGATCCCGGAGGCAGATGTGGTCTCTTTCCTGGCTGGCTTCACGCTGATGGCAGGTCCACGTGTTCGAGCACCGGCTGGCTTTCGGCAACCGTTGCCTTCCCTTCCTGCAGGGTCACCCTCGGAACTGTCCCCAAGCCGCCCTACTGTCACTTCCTCCCACGCTGCCCCGGCTTCTGTGTCCTCTCTACAGCAGGGGCGACAGGAGAAGGGTGACTGTCCTATGTGTACAGTGTTCTTGTTTTAACCGAGACCCTTGGATCCTTGAGTCTCACCAAAATGATGCCAGCAGGAACAAACCTCTCCGGACAGGTCACCATCTAAGTGGTCGTCCCCAGACTGCTTAATGCATAGCGCATTGGGACGATTCAGCTGTCAGCAAAACGTCTCGCCTGACCCTGGAGCCCGGCCTCCCTTGGAGGACTCACTGGACCACCTGTGATCACAGCTGGCCCCTGCCAGCCCCCTCCGTCAGGCATGTCTTCTGGGGTCCCAGCCACCCCTCATCGTGGCCTCCTGCACCTGCACTCTCTGACTCGCCGGCACAGACACCCTCACCCGGTCCCGGGCCACGCCGCCCCAGCGATCGCTCCACTCTCTCAGGCCCGTGGCGCGGCCCCTTGGCTCTCTGAGGGCTGAGCCAATTCTAAGGAAACTAATTCAAGGACAGTGTTTTTCTTTCTAATACAGCACCAGCAAAAGAGAGCCAGGGCCTGACTTCGCCCGTTCACGAGCATCCACAAGTGATCAAGCGCGTATTTCCTCCTCTCAAGACCGCATTTCAACACGTTTTTCTGTGAGTCAGTGAAGGATTCAAAGAAAACCAAGCTGAAGGCTTTTCGCACTTTCTCTGGACCACTTCATGGCATTGGGTTTTTGTGCCTCAAAGAAAAAGAGTTTTTTAAAATAGTCTATTAAAGTTGTAAAACTCTGTGTTTCCAAAATGTCAGTAATTCAACCTGAGATACTGGAGGAAGAGATTGTTCTTGAAACACCAAAACGCCTTGTCCAGTGGAACAAAAGGGCAAGTGACAACAGGCCTGAGGGACGATGCCCTTGCTTCACCCATCTCTGGGTGTGGGTATCTGTGGACAGGTGCCTGGCGTGGAGAGAACCATCGGATTTCAGTGTGGCAGCAAAGTGTGGACAGGAGGGCCACGCGGGTGGCACTGCCACGGCAGCGCAGAACCAGCACGAGGGTCTCCGACGGCCAGCAGCCAGCAGAGAGCGAGAAGGCGGGAAGCCGCCAGCCAGCCCAGGGACGCGGAAGCACCGTGGAGAAGCTCCACGGTGGTATCACGAGCTACCTCAGCAGGCCCAGAGTCGGGAGGTTCTAGTTCTGGGCCTTACAAGGGAAAGAAATTTTTATTTTGTCTGTTTTGTTTTTCAAGAGTCGTTCAAACAGAAGCTTTGAAGTCAAAAGGGCCAGATTCAGACTTTGTTCTGGCACTTACGCATGACCTTGATTAAGAGACTTAATCTTTCAAAGCCTCAGTCTCCTCATCTGTTAAATGGAGCTAGTAATGCCTAGCGTGTAGGCTCCAGGGTGGATTAAGTTGATCTACTTAAAGTAACACGGTGGAGCCACATATGAACAAAGCGCTCAACGCGAGCTGCAGTTTCTGCTGCTGTTACTGCTCAGCTTAACCGGCATGTGCAGAGTAGGCAGAGAAGCCAGAGTTCCGTCCTGTGACAGTGTGGTGTGTGTCGGAAGGTGACTTAGGCTGCCCTTGGCAAAGCAGGGAAAGGCAGGATAGAAAACCGAAGCCGCGTGGGCATCCTAAGGGCTCAGTGACAAGCCGGCCAAATTGTCGTTGCCATCTCAGGGTACTTGTGCAGACTCACATCCTGCTCTTCTTCAGCTCGTGGGGAGTGAGGGACATTCAGAAAACATCATCAGTTTCTATCCCTCGAAGTCTGTAGCTCCCCAGAAGTTTTCCAGCGTCTGTGTCTTTACAAAAAGCCGTCACCAGTTGAAAGCAATTGCCCTGTGTTGCAGCCACCCGGGAAGTGATCCCTTGAACAGAGAGTGCTCCTTACAAGAAGCCCGGTGTCCTCCTGCTTCCCCCACCACCCTGCAGCCCAGGGAGCCGCCGGTGGTCAGTAGCTCTTTCCCTTCTGGGCAGCCGCCAGGCGCTGGGCAGAAACAGCCAGAGCCGTGCTCAAGGGCAGTGTTGCTCACCCCGCCCTGCAGCACGTAGCAGAGGGGGCAGGGAGCACTTCATCGAAGGTGACAAATCCAACGAGGGGGGAAAGATTGATCTTTCCAGCAAGAGGAGAGTATTTAATGAAATGTCGCATACATGGAGAGGGCCAGACAGAAGTGACATCCCATTAATAACTTACAAAAGCCTCTAATCAGTTTGGGTTAATTTGGTATTCATTGTAAAAACATTCATCATGGGCACCGAAGTCCGTGACAGTAGCCAAGAAATTAATATTGCAGGGATGGAAATCGCCTTATGTATCCTCAAGTAATGGATGGGGACAGTTTGGTGAGTGATTTGTTAGCTCCACCAAGGGCACCCTTCAAATTTAACGCAATATGTTATCACTCCATGGCTCTGTGGGGCTAAATCACTCTCAGATTCACTCGCACTCAAGTAAATAAGCTGAGTTTTCGGTAACTGACGTGCACGGACGGGGTAGCGTAGCAGAGCTACCTGGTGATCGTAGTTAAAGAACTGGGCAACTGGGACAGAGTGATGTGGGCTTTTCCTGCTGGTAACAGCCTCTCCCAAGACACAGAGATTTCAGACCACGAAAGCAGACTCATAATTGTGGAGTGATGGGGGAAGGGAGAGAGAAAATGTGCACAGTAAATCGTGACGCAGTGGAGTCCTTTTTAAGACTTTTGTCATGCTGTATGAATATAGGGGAGGGGCATATGGGAAAATTTGTTTTGAAACAATATGAAAATACGCAGTAAGAGTCATAAAGATATTCCTGTACTTCAGCACAGAAATATCTTTTAAAGAGAAACCAAAGGCTATTTAACAAGCACATTCACAGCACTGTTACCCACAATAATAATTTTTAAAAGCTGGAAATATCCTAGTGTTTACAGGAGAGCATTTTGGTAAATTATGGCATATCAATGGAACTATTATACAGCCATTAAAATTACGATTAGGAAGACCATATAAATATGTGGACATATATCATCTATTAAACAGTAGCAGGACTGAGAATGAGCTGTCTGTGTGTTTGCATATGGGAAAGGACTGGCAGGTGATATATTAGTCAAAATAATAATTTCAGTCTGGCCAGACTTATGGGCATTTTTCCTGCTTCTAAAAGTTTCTTCGATATGGCAACATTATATCTTCTTCAAAAATTAAAAAGAAGAGAAAAGTTGTTGTCAATATGAAGAAACGCATGCTCCGGCAGTGCCGGGGGTGGAGCAGGAGGTTTTGCAGGGATCCGGCAGGATGAGGCGGCGCTCACCTGCCAGGGTCACGGGGCCTTCAGTTCTGTTGATTTCAAAGCTCCATGACAAACCTTGCAGAGAGATTTTCTGGGGCTCACTTTTTTAAATGAGTGTTATTTTTAATTGAAAAATCATAATTATATACCTTTACAGGATGCAAGAAGACTATAATCAATAATAATGTATATTTCAAAATAACCAAGAGAGTGAATTTCAAAGTCTCACCACAAAAGTGCTAAGCAGCAAGGAGAGGACTCACCACTGAGCCAAAGCAAAGTTAAGGAAATGGCGGGTTTTGGGTGGAAACAGGCCTGACCTGGTTGCCCACACTGTCTGCCTCGATGGGCCACGTCCTCTTCCTCATCTGAGCTTCCTTAATGCAGTTGGGACTGAAGCAGTGTATTATTCCTGGTGAAGAATCAAATTAGAAGCATGCCTCACATCAGCCCTGGCAATATTAGGTTAGAGAATGTGGACATAATCTATCAGATAGAATATGAAGGCAGGACCAGAGTTCTACATTAGGAAGAGTGCATTTAATGATAGATCCTTGAGATGATGTAACCAGGCAGTCATAAGTTAATGTAGCCTTTCCAGCCATTTGGAGGGGAGGTGGGGCTGCAGTCACACGCACGGCCATGGGCAGACCCGGCGTTTCCCATTACGTGGAAAGAGAAGGTTCCAGACATTGGGAGGTTTGTCCAGGAGCCTGGGGAGGAGGGCAGTTCTGCATTCTCTGTGGAATTCTCCTTGGCACAGATAATGGTCCTGCATAGATTGCTTTGAGGATGCTCCCATTTGGGTGGAGGGAGCACCTCTTCACAGTAATTCCTGAAATGTTTCACAGTTGGAACATATCAAAGTAACGGTTCCGTCTCCCCGTCTTTGTAGAATCACCGCGACCTTTCCTTCCTCTAAGTTGCCGAAATACTGTCAGTCCCACTTATTGTGGCAGTGAATCTTATGCTTCTTTGTTTTATTGTTCAACTATTTCACTTCTGAATGATTCTCCTTCCCAGACCGAATGCAGGCTGTTCCAGGACAAAGAATGTTGCCTGTTACGTGTTTATCGCCCACAGCCCGTTGCTCAGTGCTGAGCAGAGTGTATGTTCTCCACAAATGCTTAGTTCGTGATTATCTAGGAGGGAAAGTAAAATTAAATTCAGATTTATGGACTTACGGTCCAAAATTCATGGGAATTGCACAAACTTGATGTTATAACCTAAAAAATTTAAGATTTAACAACTTGCCCGGTGGTTAATTAACTCAGCAGTTCAGACTATGAGAAAACCACAGCAGGACGTCTGGATGGCCACGTCAGGCATCTTGTCTTAAAACGGTTGTCGTGCTACGGAAGGTCTTAAAACAAAGATACTGTGTTTTCACCAGTAAAGCCTGCCGGGCTCAGGCCAAACTGAGCCAGGGAAAGAGCCAGAAAGGGGAGGACAGCGCCCCCGTTCCTGTCCCACCACGGCACCAAGGGGATCTTATTCTGCCCAAAGCCCGGGGAGCAGTCCGACTGCGCGGGCTCGTGCTCCTGTCTCCTCTCTGGTTTGCCATCGAGGCAGTCCTCACCCCGATCCCCTCTGAGGGTTGTTGTCTACCTCATGAAATAACTTGGAGGCAGGTGGGGCACAGGATGGAAAATAACTCGCTCACTTACAGCAAGAGCTTTTGGAGACACTTCAGCTCCAAAAATTGGAGTCAATTTTTTGCAAATGATTCCCCTGGAATTTTCTTCAAAACAGACTTTGCAGGACTCCTGCACAGCCTCCTGTGAGTCCTGATCAATCGCCATAAATCAAGTCTAAGTACTAGGAAGTGTAATAACTTCATGTTTCTGAAGAACCTCTTTGACACGGATCTTTCTGGTCTCTGACGTGGGTGTTTTCCCAACCCACGAGGTTCTGCTTTACTTCCCCGAGCCGTGGGGAGCTCGGTGTGTTCCTTACGCTAGGACGGGGTGGACGTGAGCACAGATAATCCGTGAGGCAATTTCAGTGGCGGGACCCGGTTTTGTTTCTTTTAGACTGTGGGTTTTTTTTATGTCTGTCATGGCTCAAATCTAGTTCAGCTATTTCCACTCTAAAGAACAGTTAGCAAATTAGTGCATTGATTTTTCTGTTTGTTCTTCAATTTGGAAATCTAATCATTTATCTGAATGGCTTTAGTTTTTACAGTAATGTCTGCAATGGCCATGAACAGTTGGAATTATGTTTTAATTTCCTTGGCTAGGCCTGATTTAATTAATGTCCATGATATGTGCTAGTAGGCTGTGTGGGCCACCTGTGCCTCCAGCCTGGTCCTCATGGGGGCCTGTGCCCGTCCTGTGCTTGCAGTACCTGCTGGGCAGCTCCAGACTCGGTTTATCCACCAGCCACCGTTCTTTCCACCAGACCCCTGTGGCGCTTCTCACAGCAACCTCTGCTCAAGAGACGGCACCCAGCACCTCCTCAGCTGCCAAGCCAGACACCTGGCACTTTGCTCCTCTTCCTTCCTCGCCCCACCTGGACCACCACCAGGTCCTGTGGATTCTGCCTTCCTGACATTATTAAAATACTCCTCTTCCTCCCATTCCCACCAGCACCTCACACCTGGGCTCCTATAGCTGCCTGCTTGGTTTCTCTTCCCCGGATCCACCTCAACTCCAGAATGTTCTCCCTTCTGTCGCTGAGTGATCTTTGACAGTGAAAAGGTGATCACATCAGTTTCCTACATAAAATCCTTCCACTGTTTTGCGCTGCCTGCAGGACAAGCCCAGGCTCCTTTCCTGTGCTTTGCAGAGCCCACCCCCAGGTGCTCCCACTGGCCCCTGCAGCCGTCCGCCACGCCCAGGCCAAATGTCCCAGACCTCCTCTCACCTCAAGGCCTTTGTCCTTGCTGTTCCTAAAGTCCAGAACACATTCAGTCCCCAACCCCTCACTTCCGACTCCAGCCTCCTTAGGACTGGGCCAGAGACACTGGGATGTCCTCTCACCCCTGTGCCATTGCCACTGTCACCACACGTCACTCTGTGCTATTATGACCCGTGTACTTATCTCTCCCCCAGCACATGGTAAGCTCCTCAGGCACAGGAACCTTCTCTTACGAATGCATGCTCAGCCCCTTTCTAGACTGGAGTGTTGGTTAACACTGAGTATGTATTAAAAGGCTGAATGAGTGACTCAGGCAATTAAGGCATATCGTTTACCCAAGATGAAAGCCGGTTACCTTTGCCAGTGTAAGCATAAACCCAAGGCTCATCTGTGATATTTTTTGCCACGTTTTTACCTGTTGTAGGGGTCAGCTGGCCATCCATCCTTGGCCATGACTTGTGGCATACCGCCTTGAAACCTTAACCTTTTCGGCTCCCATGAACTCATGTTCAAACTCAAGCTCAGCCAAATTCCAGTCACCCTCCAGATTACAAAAAATTATAACTGCCAGCACATGTATTTATTTAATTAAGCTGATTTTCTCCATGGCCATACAAACTCATATTTCTAAAATTAGCTGAGAGATGTGACTATTTAATAGAATTTGAGTCCTCAGAATGTCCCCCGAAGTCACTGCTATTTCGTCCAAGTCCAGTCACGACAGGACAAGGTGCGTGGTGGGCTTGCTCGGTGAATTCTGTCTTTTGAATTTCCTGTGTGTCATTGCATTACAAGATTAGTTGACTCCAGTATCTTCCTACTGAAAGGCTCGGAATAATAAAAGAATAAATTAATCAGCCCGTGGAAAAGTAAACTCTCCGTTCTAGGCTGATGAAGCACACACAATAGAACAGCTCAGTGTTACGCGGAGCTGCCGTCCCCACGTTCCTGTCGGATCGTATCTGCACGGCGGATCTCTAGCAGCAGAGCCAGCCTGGTGAGCAGCTGCAAGGCCTGCCTTTGCCCTCCCGTCTCGTAAAGAACCGTGCCAGTGTATTCATAATTTCCCAGTGAGGCGGCAGAGGCTGTAAATCCTTTTTTCCAACAACCCTAAAATTTTACTAGCCGAGGGTTCAACAGCCTGGTACACGTTCAGTGAAACAAAAGGTTTGGCAGATGATTGATTAGAATAATGGTTCTTCACTCTTCGACTTTTGTGACTGCCAGTGCCTGGCCGCACGCCCGGAGGTTGTGGTTTATCTGGACCAAGGTGGGACTTGGACATCGGGGTGTTTGAAAGTTCCCCGGGTGCTGCTGCTGTGGAACTGCATTTGGACATCCCTGGTTTAGATGCTCGTGGGCGGGGCCGGCTCCGGCTGACCTCTCTGGTAAACTTCCTTCAGAGTTCAAGGTCACAATTCCAGTGTCATGACAGAACACAGAATCTGTGAGCTTTTGTTTCTAATCACCAGTCCTATAACAAGGGGGTGTGCTGCGTGTAGAATTGCTGGCCACTGAAACGTTCCTGGGGAAGCCGCTGCTCCACAAAGGGAGCCGCGCTCCCGCAGACCGACGGGCACTGCCAGGTGGCCAGCTTGGCCGCAGCGTGCATTGGTTCTGGCCAATTCGATTCGGAGTTCAGATCCCAATGTTATAAAATCGTTGTTTTCTTTTTCTTTAAACCCTAGGCGAGGAGTCACTGCCCACACTGATAGATGTTTATGCAATATTAATCATTTCAGTATGATTTTTCTCCGGTCAAACCAGTAAGCATTACAGCATACCCGACAGCCTGCTAGAGTGGACACGCGGGGTTTCAGACAGCAGGTCTCGTGACATAGCTTCACAGGTGAGGACATAATGACTAATGACAAAGCGACCTTTCTGTAAGGCTTACAGTGTTCCCACCCCCATGCTGGGCGTCCGGCGTGGATCGTCTCTTGTGCTCACAGTGTCTCCGTTCAGCGATGATGAAGTGGAAATGCAGAGCGTGGAGGTCATTTGCTTTATGTCACGTATCAGTGATGGTGTCAGAGCTGAAACCAGAGTAGAATCATCCCAGCTGCTTCCTTTGGCCCAAACTCTAAGTCTGAGCTCAGCGTCCTGAAGAATGGCTTCCCTCAAGACCAAATGAGTTCATGTCCATGAGAAGTCTTTGGAAATCTTTTAAATGCCCTGCAAATACCAAGTGTTGTTATTACTGTGAATGGTGAGATTTGTATTCAGAGCTACCTGTGAGAATTTTTTTTTTTTTTTTTGTAGTGTAGAGAAACTGGATGTCTCCGGATACAGCCTGTGGTGTAGTTAGTCTAATGCCCCATCTTTCCCCTTTCTGAGCATCCTAAAAGGATATGAATCACTGACCTAACTGATACTTCCATCTAAAATCTTTGTCGGTTCCATAAATAAGCTGTCAAAGCCCCAGAGCGGATCCTGAACCCCAGTGGAATAAAATCTCCCTGCTGTGGGAGAATGACCGTCAGTCCAGGGCAGCGTTGTGCGTGAGTGACGTGCGGAGCTCTTTGAGAGGACGACTGCCCACGTGCGAATTTCCGTGTCTGCTTCCCCACGGAGGGACCTAAACAGTTATTTTTCTGGTTTTCTACATTTAACTATGTTTTGTTTCAGATGCATTTTTATATGTGAAAGAAATATTTTATCAATAAAGAACAGTGAAATGAGCACGCACACACCCTCCACTACGTGTGACATGCAGAGCTTTCCCCAGACTTCTGCCGTGGTCCTCCGTGGAGGCCACCCCATGTGATTCCCTCCACCAGAAGGACCACTGCTCCAAATTTGCTTAACTCTTCCTGCTGTTTTGAGCAGAATAGTTCTACTACGTATTTATGAATCCCTAAGCAACATACCACTTGTATTTTTAATTTTATGTAACTGTTGCCACACGGTGTGTGTGCTCCTGTTGTTTGGCGTTTGTCCTGAGCGTTGTCGGTGACAGTCGTGGGTGTGGCTGCGTTAGCTGTAGCGGAATCTTTTCAGTGCTCTGTGATGGTCCCTTATGCAAATGCGTCACAACCCGTTCATCCGGTCCCCGGCTCGTGGATGTGTAGGTCATCTCTGTTTTTTAAAATGTATTTACAGTGTTGCTGTGTGTAGTTTGTTCGTGTTCACTGACAGACATAAGCCAGAGTTTCTGTAGGTTTTACTTTGTGTATGTTTCATCATTAATGAGGTTGAACATTTCTGCACGGGTACATTTTCCATTCATGTTACATCTCATGTAAAACACCTGCTCATGTCTTTAAACCTGTTGTTATTTGGGGTTGTTTGTCCCTTTCTTATCGATGTATACAGTTTCTTCATACATTCCAGATTCTAATTATTTGTCAGTTATTTCCAAAAATCTTCTCTCATTTTACAACTTACCTTTTCGCTCTCAGTCTAATATAGTTTGGTAGGAAAAGATGTCAATTTCAATGAAATTTATTCATTTATGGTTTGCATTTTTATGTCTCCTTAAAGAAAGTCTTTACTGCCCTGAGGACATAAAGACATTCTCCTATATTATCTTCTAACGTTTTTGTAGCTTCATCTTTCACAGTTATGTCTTTAATCCAGCTGAAGTTGATTGTCGGGGTAGGGTGTGAAGCATATTCACAATTATTTTTCCACAGGAATGGAATAACCGATTGTCCCGGAACCATTTCCTGAAAAAGTCTGTCTTTCCTTACTGATCTTTAGCACCTCTGCCATTTGTCAAATATTTGTGTGTGGACGGATTTGGTTTCAGACTCTGTTACATTCCACTGATGTTTTGTCCATCAAGGTAACAAAATCACACGTTCTTAATTACTGCAGCTTTACAATAGGTGTGATGCTTGGTGCAGCGAGTCCTTCAAACGCGTTGTCCCTGAAGGTGTGCTGGCCGTCTTTGGCCCTTTGCGTATATAATACATACGCATGTGCACACACATACACACGATTTAGAATAAGGTTGTTCAGTTCTTTAAAAACACTTTTGGGAGATAAGTTTGAATTGCATTAAACTTACACACCAATTATGAGAGTTTATAAACCTCAGCTGTTGATTCTTTCAATATGTAGTATAGTTCCCAATTTATTTACTTTTTAAAAGACTTTTAAAATATTTTCTGCATAAAGTTTTATAATTTTTTTTCATAAATTGCTTGCAAATCTTGTTTAAATTTATTCTTAAGTATATTCTTTAGATGTTTTGGTGTGTGTTTCATTTTTTAAATGTAATTTTCCTAATTTATGTTTGCTGGTTAATAGAATCGCTCTTGACATTTTACATTGATTTTGCATCCAAGCAGTCTTGCTAAGCTCATTTAAGATAATTTATCTATGGTTTCTTTTGGATCTTGTATTAAGATAATTATATCCTCTCCAAATAATGACAAATTTAGTTCTACTTTTTTACTCTTTCCCCTTATTTTCCTATCTTACTGTCCTCTTTAGGACCACCGTGTTGAACAGAGTGATAATAGTGGGCCTAGCGCCATGGCTCACTCACACCAGTAATCCCAGCACTCTGGGAGGCTGAGACAGGAGGATCGTTTGAGCTCAGGAGTTTGAGACCAGCCTGAGCAAGAGCGAGACCCTGTCTCTATTAAAAGCAGAAAAAATTAGCCAGCATGGTGTTTTGCACCTGTAGTCCCAGCTACTCAGAAGGCTGAGGCAGGAGGATCGCTTGAGACCAGGAGTTGGAGGCTGCTGTGAGCTATGATGATGCCATAGCACTCTAGCCAGGGCAATAGAGTGAGTACCTGTCTCAAAAAAAAAAAAAAAATAGTGGGAATCCAATCCTTGCCTTGTATCTGATCATAAAAGAAATGTTTTCAAGCTTTTATCGTTTAGTATGAAGGTGCTGTAGATTTATTTGGAAATGCCCTCAGTCAGTTTGAGGAAGGTCATTTCTACTTCTAGTTTGCACTGAGTTTTCGTTTCTTCTTTTTGTTTTTTTTTGTTGTTGTTGTTGCTGTTATAGTTGATGTTCTGTTTTTCTTTATGTTGAATGGATTTTGAATTTTATGAAGTGTGTTTTCCACATCTGTTGAGATGATCACGTGGGGTTTCTCCTTCCATCTGTCGAGGAGGTGTATTACACTGACCGATACAAAACCAGCCTTCCATTACTGTGATAAGATGGGTACCACTGGTTGTTATGTATTTTGTTTTCATAGATATACATTGCTGTGTTTTTTAAACTAACATTTTCTTCAGGATTTTTGCATCTGTTCATGAGGGAAAGTGAAGACCTACCGTGAACTTGACATAAATCACTTTGTTAGAGTGGTACTTAAGTAGGTACAAAGAAAAAACTACCTATAAACTCACGTAACTATAAAGCCAAATGTAATTTGCCAATTAACATCAACAAATCTGCAAAACCAGCAAACTTAGAAGCAGCAACATCAGTTTGCAGAGTTGATGCTTTACTGAAACTGTGTGGTGATCGACACACGGGAACGTCCCTTCGCTCTTAGCACCTGTGTTCCCCTGTGCCATGTCCTGACTCCCTTTGCCATGATTTTCTTCATTTCACCTACCAAGAAACCTTCTTCGGAACCATGCAGCAACATCGTTGCTTTGGTTGGCAGGGATACATCCTTGATGTATCGAGTTCACTTTTACTCTTTTCTCACTGGTCCACGCCAAGTAAAGTAGCACCGCTGGGCACCGATGTTGCTTGTGAACATAAACTCGGACACTAGAATTATTAATAGATGACAGGACTCAGTTATTAAGCAGTCATCCAGGTGGTATTAATTTTATTAAGATTCTCATCAAAATGAACACAAAAAACTTAAAAGTCTTTTAAAAGGACCTATGTCCTCAGATTTCTAGGTTATTATCACTCAATTTGAGAAACATCCATCCAGAGTTTTCTACAGAAGGAACCATTAGTACGATTAGCTGGACACCTTTGAACAAACCTTGGCCGTCCGTAAGGAACAGCAGAGGTGATAAACACAGCCAGGTGACAGTGAGAGTCTTTTAGAAAAGTCCCCCCTGCCTGGGAGACCTCGTCCAAGAGCAGAACTTTTTACCTTGACCTTCAGTAGCTGTTTTCCATGATGGGCTGAGAAGAGAGTGAACTGCTCCCCTGGGACCACAGGGCCTCATGACCTCGTCCAGCTGATCTTGCACATCGAGGGACGTCAGCCTGTGAGGGCCAGGGGAGTGTTCCCACCAGCTGGAACCGCAGTGGGCTGCAGCCCAGACCCTCCACCATCATGCGCAAACCACAGGTCAAGTGGGTCTTCTCTGCCAACCCCCATGCACACCCTATGTGAAGTCCGCTGGCAGTTACCCCCATAAGGCTGCCTATATTCTCATTTTAACCTGATTTTCAGTAAGTAAAGTGTTGAGGACATAAAAACGCCTGGTTGCATTTGCCCTGATCACTTTAGCTTCCTGGTGGTCAAAAGCCTCACAGGCCCGGCAAGTATCTAAGCACCTTCTTTTTTTTTTTTTTTTTTTTTTTGAGACAGAGTCTCACTCTGTTGCCCAGGCTAGAGTGCCGTGGCGTCAGCCTAGCTCACAGCAACCTCAAACTCTTGGGCTCAAGCAATCCTTCTGCCTCAGCCTCCCAAGTAGCTGGGACTGCAGGCATGCGCCACCATGCCTGGCTAATTTTTTCTATGTATTTTTAGTTGGCCAATTAATTTCTTTCTATTTTTAGTAGAGACGGGGTCTCTCTCTTGCTCAGGCTGGTCTTGAATTCCTGACCTCGAGCGATCCCCCCGCCTCGGGCTCCCAGAGTGCTAGGATTACAGGCGTGAGCCACCGCGCCCAGCCTCTGAACACCTTCCGTATGCCACGTAGTCCACTGCTTTAGACCCACCCCACCACGGGTGTCCACTGGTGACTCCAGGGTCCTACATCATTGTCACTAAATAGTTTAAGCTGGTAAAGCTAGGACATTTCTCAGGTTTCAAATAGACCATCTTTGTCAGTAGGAAAGAGTTCTCAGGACAAGCAACTTAAAATGTTTTGATGCAACTCAAATACTTCTCTAAGGTTGTTTTTCTCCATACCACACAGGTGGAGTTCCTTTGTGTTATGGAACAAAGTGATAAACATTCTGACAGTCAGGGACGTGATTTTACGTGCTACGTGGAGAGAGTATTAAGGAAAGTTGAAGCACAGAGTGAAATAAAGCACATGATAGTACCAGTGGCACTGAAAAATTGCGGCAAATCACCAAGGTGGTTGGTGGTTTAACCCACCCATGGGAAGTTCTCCCATGATGGAAAGAACCCAGGATTTAGAATCAGCCCAGCTGGGTGGAAGCCGAGCCTTGCCACTCACTGGACCCTGAGAGCCTCAGTATCCTCATCCATAAGTGGGATAGACAGATCCCCCAGGGATGCTCTAGAGGATAAATGACATCACTTATGGGCAGCATTACTTGTGTGGTAAATGTGAGCTCCCTCCCTGATGTTGGAGGAGAAATCTGTTATTATCTTGAATCTGGGCCAAAGATGTAATAATTTTTGCTCAAGTGATGAGAAAATTACAAAATGGAAAAACATGGACTTTGGAGCAAGCTGACCCTATTAGCCTTTTTGACCTTGAACGATTTCCTCACCCATAAAATGAGGATGATTAAGATACCTGTTTTGCATAATTATTGGGTGAATCCAAGGTAATGTATTATATAAAGTTACATGGTCATGGTCGCATAAGCACAGAGCAGACACTCCACAGATGACAGCTATGTGCCGTGGTCCGTGTCTGGGAACTCCGTGATGTCCCTTCCTCCTCCTCTTCTCTTCTGGATCGGATCCGCATGTGCGTGTGATACGCTTCAGTGCTTACAGGGAAACCACTTAGTAAGTGTTTGGGTTGAGAAGCAGCACCATGTTGAGGGGCTGTTCTCCAGAGCTTTGAGAATTTGGGTCTCCCAGTGACAATTCCTGTGACTCAGTTGTAGCTGCGAGTCTGAGTACAGACACTGTCCTCGTCAATGAGCGGCTCAGCACGCTGGCAGCCCATCGCCATCGTCCTGTTCTCCTGGGGATACTTTTATTTGAAAAATGTTCTCCCTCCTCTTTATTTTCCTGCAGACAATTATATTCTCCCTTACTGGAGGACTGGTTAGGATTCGAGGTAGTATTTGGCCCTCCTAAAAGGAGTTTTTATAAGGCAGTAACAGCCTCTCAACGCGCCGTGAGTTGTAGCGGAACTGCTACGTCGCAGTTGCCGAGGGGCCCTGGTTTCCAGCAAGGGAACACAAATGTTGGCACGGCCACAAAGCAGGCTCCTCCCACAGTCACGTTTTCACAGCACCAAGTGATATTTCGTGGCTTGAATGTCTCCTGATATTATAAGGAGTTTGAAATTTTGCTTTATTAGCATTGTCGTTTTGCTCAGATTTTGGAGTGCATTGATTTTCCAGAAGTGCTAATTACCAAGCTCGCAGCAGAAGGTTGGCTGCGCTTTAAAGTATTCCCTCATATGCTCCCCGATGAGCTCAGAGATGTCCTCATTTATCCAAGCCAGCCCTCCGCATGAGGGGGAGGCCCCACTCACAGACTTGGGGCACCTTCTGAACCAGGCTGAGCATGAGAGCTCAGTGGGCCACACTCCTGAAGGTCATGATGGCCACATCTGTTGTTAGGCAAAATCTGTTCATTGGTGCAAAACCCTGAGGTGTGACGTCAGGTACCCAGAGCATCCCCTGGGCTCCCTAACTCCCTTCATGCTGTGTGTCACAGCCTTGTGACTCGTTATGAGTCTAGAAGGCCCTGGAAGTTTTTGTCTAAGCTGGGAAAAAACAGGGGACTCACTGAGAACACTGCGCCTGGGTAGCAGAGCAATAGGTCTGTGCATACGTGCGTGAAGGGGCTTGTGCAGATGTGTGTGCACACGTCTCCGCGCACCAGGCTGCTGTAACAGAATGCCGCAGCCTGGCGGCTTGTAAGCAACGGAGATGCACTTCTCACAGTCCTGGAGGCCGGAAGTCCAAGAACAAGGGCTCACGTGTTCCCTGTCTGGTGAGGGCCTGTGTCCTGGTCCCTGGATGGCCTTCTTCTTCTCACTGGGTCCACATGTGGCAAAAGGGACAAGGGACCTTTCTGGGGTCCCTTTTGTAAGGACACTAATCCCATTCATGAGGGCTCCACCCTCAGGCCCAATCACCTCCCAAAGGCCTCACATCCTAATACCGTCCCATTGGCTGTTAGTATTTCAACACGTGAATGTCAGGGGACACAAACATTTAGTCCCTGACACCATAAAGCCAACATGGGAATTTGGTGTTTACACACGTAATGTTCAACATTGGCTGCCCAGGAATTTCCAGTCCACGACATAAATAATGAAGATGAGCTTCCGATCTTCCAAGGCCCAGCACTGCCCTCCCCATCCTTTGTAAGAGCCACCCCAACCTGGGGTTACCAACCGTCCGTTTCCCCAGGACTGGGGGTGTCCCAGGACAGTCATGCCAATGCCAGGACAGCCCTGGGCAGGCACAGTGGTGGCTCACACTGCTGACACTCTTGGGACAGTGATGCCACCTCCCTTTCCTTGTCCCCCGGCCCATGAGAGCCGGCATCACCACCCTCCCGCCACGCACACGTGTGCACACACGACCCGTCAGATTGCTGAGCCTCGTCCCATGAGTCAGTCAGTTCACCTGTCTCACGCCTGCTCCCGATATGCCTCAAGAATGAGATTTGCCACATGGACAACGTTTCAAAAAGTTTTGTTTTCTGCCTTGTCACTAGAATAGGCTCTGCGTCTGTGGTCCGCTGGTGGTACTTGCAGGATGAGGGTGAGATGGTACCAAATGAAAGAAGACCCGAGGGCCTCGCTGCCTCGCCCTGTGGAGGGTGAGGAGGGGCTCCAGCGGCCCAGGGCCACCTGCAGCTCGGGATGCTCTGGCCCAGGGAGACATGCGGCCCTGGAAGGCTGCAGGAAAGGCCTGTTTCGACACCAGGTCTGGGGCTCAGAACTCAGACGCGCCAGGCCGTACGGTGAGCCCCTGTGTTTGCCCACAGCTGTGCTAGTGCTGGCACGAGATTTAAGACAAGAAAGGGAAGACGCTGCCCTTGCTTGAAGGAGATTAATATTTGGACAAGACGTATGTACGTGACATAAACTAAAAAAGTTATTATGTAATTTTAAAAACCAAAGAGTCTTGCCTCCCCATTTTTAAGGCAGGAGGCTTGTACTAGATCACACAGTAGCGATCGCTGTTTCCTGAGTTTAGAGAAGGAGACGACAGTGTTTCTGGAGGGCTTCCTGCAGGAGCGGGTCAGGCTCGGGCCCTGCAGGCAGCAAAGGGCGGCAAAGACCAGGGCCGGGGGCTCTGGGTGGGCAGGACGGTGCATGCGAGGGGCATCGGCCTGGCTCTGGGAAGCTGGCCCGGGGACAAGAGGACTGAGAGCTCAGCAAGGCCAGCAGCAGCCTGTCCCTGCCCCTGAGAGAGCACAGAGATTCTAGAAAGGTCCTGGATCCGACTCCTGTCACTGAGTTTCATAAAGTGGGGGTCGGGATTACTGACCCCAGGTGCTCCTGACTGCGGTGTGACAGGAAGTAACGGGAAGCGAAGGTAGAATGAGAACCGAGGATCTCCCGGCTGCCGTAGGCCACAGAGGGGAACTTTATGGATGAGAAAGTCAGCTCGGGGGCATCGAGTACATGGCCCAGGGTCTCGAGTCAAGTTCATGGAAGAGCCGGCTTTGCACCTAGGGTGCTGGACCCCCAAGCTGCCTCCCTTTAAGGAGGCTGAACAGCCCACGCCTCTGTGACCCATCGCCGCACGTGCTGGGCGGAAGTTGCTGCTGCTGCCCTCCCCTGCAAGACCTCGCAGCTGGTGCTCCCAGCTCCCTGGGCTCACGACCGGTTTATTTAGGGCTGGCTCCAGCACCCACCCTCTCCAGCGAGGAGAGGAGGAAGCCATCCGGCCCTGGCTCTGGTGTAGCTGGAGTTCCCGGTGTTTGTGGTCCGGCCCTTCAGCCTCAGACGTTGGCACTCAAGGATGGCCCCGCTCTCCCACAGACTTCCCTGGAAGCCAAGGTGGGGGAAGACCCCGACAGAGGGGCACATGACCAGCGTGGGAGATGAGCGTCCTTGTTTCAGCCTTTTTCCAACCTCAACCCAGGGCCTGAGGTTGCCATTGTGCTTTCTGTGTCTCTGAAATACCATGTGTGCTCTCAGGATCGACTGTCCGTTGACACGGAGACTCTCACTCGCGGCGGCCACGGCAGAGCAATAAGCGTGGAGGTGAAAGGGAACCGTGTCAAACGTAGAAAGTGCCACCTCTTCCAGGAAGGCCCCTTTGCCTCCCCGGTGAGAATTCCTCCAGCCTTCTGCGACGCACCCCTGCAGCTCTGTCTACGCCCACAGTACGTGGTACACACGTGTCCACACGTCTTTCTCCATGACACTCGACATCCACAGGGCTTGGGACGGTGGCATGTTTATTATTTTATCCCAAAAGCCCAGCTACTGGTGCTGTGCTCATTTTCGGTGCTTGGTTAAATTTTATCATTTATTCATTTTCCCATTATAAAAATAATACAGAGCATAGAAAGTAAAAAAAAAATACAAAACACAGAAAAAAAAACCTTCTTAAAATAGCACCATTAGACCCAGCATATGTAATGACTATTAATATTTTAGTATGTTTTCCATTTCCAAGAGTAGATGTACTTTTTATAGTTACAATTATTAGTTTTATATCCCAACTTTTTCACCTGCCATGGTAGGATTAGAATTTTGTACAGTTAAATATTTATTGTGAACAATTTTTAATAGTTACACAATATTTCATTGAAAGGATTTACCAAAATTTAGTTTGCCGTTTTCCTGTTGGACAGCTAGATCATTTATAGTATTTCATGTTATAACTAATGCTGTAAAACACCTTTGGGCCTAAAATGTTCCTTAAGTGGAATTACTGAGTCAAAAAATATGAATGCTTTTTTAAGGCTCTTGATACATATTTGCAAATTGTCTTCTATGTACTTATTCATTCTGATTGCAGACTCACCAGCGTCAGGCCAGTAGGCAATTCATTTTAAGAAATCTTGCTAATTCTATGATTTAAAAAAGTCGTTGCTAATGTAATTACATAGCTATTTAAATTAGCATATATCTAATTATATCCCATAATTAAATTCACGTGTATTTAATAGTAAATTGATCTTCTGTAAATTACTGCCAGTGACACCTTTCTTGTGAATTATGTGGTTTTGTTCTTGGTCCATTCATCTTTTAGTGTTTTGGTGTGTAAATGACAACACAGAAAAGATCACTGAAGGGGACAGACAGCAGAACCCACCTTCGGGTCCTTTGCGGTCCAGCCAGGAGCCAGTCCCAGCCATGGCTGTGAATCTCTCCCGAGGCCTGTCCCAGGGAGGGGACTTCTGAGCTGGGCTCTGTTATTTCTCCGCCCACATCCTGGGGAGGCGCAGAGGAGCGGCAGGAGCTCGGGGAGGAGCAGGAACTTCAAAGACCTTGAATAATCCACAGGCTGGGTAATGAGTCCCCGTGGGCTGAAGAGCAGGTGGACTGTTCATCACGTCACCTCAGAGGAGAAGAATAAAGTTCTCAGGTCAGTCGCCCAGGGGACGCCGGAGGGAAAGGTGCACAGGATGACAGCTTCCCTTGTCTGGGAGCGTGCTGCTGCCTTCACTCTGTCCTCAAACCGGTCCTTCCGCTTCGAACACCGAGATGGACCCGGGTGACTCGCCAGGGAGATGGGCAGAATGTTTCACTCGGAGCATTGCAACCTTGCCGGAAGCCAGAGGCCGCTCACATTTGCACTGTATACAAAAAGGCCCAGAAACTTACTGGAAAAAAAATTGATTTTTCTATCACCTCGGGAAGATATCGAAAACCCATTCACTTCTCTGGAGCCAGAGGACGACTTTTGGCAACCGATGAGGCTTGGTTTTAACTGCAATGTAAAAAGATTTGTGGAGCGAGACCGTGCCTCAGAGCGGTTTCCACCAGTCAATAAGTTTGTCAGTTCTCTCAAAGCTTTTAGAGAGTTTTCAGTTCACAGTATTTTCGTTTTGGTTCAAACCCACTCCCATGGAGGCCCCGTGGTCCAGCTGTTCTTAGGGCTAGCATCGCTCCTGATTGCTGTTTATTACGTTCAGCTGGAAGAGGATGCGGGTCCCCATGCAGTGGCTCTCAGCATCAGAGCCACCTGAGGGGCTTGCTGCCATCCCGACGGCTGGGTCCCCAAGCAGGGGAGGGCTGGGGTGGGGCCTGAGAATCTGCATTTAAAGAGTTCCGGGATGTTGCTGGCGCCACTGGTCCTGGAGCATCCTCTGAGAGCCACAGCACGATGGGTGGTGCCACGTGGCTTTCTAGTCCTGCCACTCACGAGCAGGGCGACCTCGGGCCAAGGCTAACCCCTCTGAGCCTGTGTCACGTTTCTGTGCCGTGAGGACAGCACCTTCCTTGCCAAGGTGTTCTGATGATGGGGTCCACAGTGCGGGCTCAGATGTCACACAGCCCGAGTCCGAATCCTGGTTCCTGGACTGGCGGGCATCGTCCTGGGCACACGTGCTCTTCTGTGCCCTGGTGTATCCAGCCCTGAAATGGGAACGATAATTCTTAATACCTGTCTCACAGCACTGCAGTAAGGGTTAAGTTAGCATTCTGAAGTGCTTAGGACAATATTTGACCAACAGTAAACACTATATGAGTGTAAAATAAATGTATGCAAAACATCCATCAGGGCAAAGTGCCATAGTGAACCCTAACAAGTAGCAGTTATTACTTTTGGACTTATTGGGATATGATTCCATTAAGTAACACAAGTGTCTGCAAGGTGGTGATGTAGGCGTGTCAGGAAGCACAGGTCGCGCTCCTTGTCTCAGGGCTGCGGTTTTGTGGGCAGACACACAGGAGGGACTTGGTAACAGGCGGTTTGGTGAGTGCATGGTTTGAGAGCAGTGGGCAGGCGTCACTTCTCGAAGGAGAGGTCACCAGGCAGCAGGATGACAAGGGCAAGTTTCAGAGTGTTCAGACTCGGGCTGGGCCTTGAGCTTTTGAGGCCAAAAGGACTAAAAAGAACGATGCTTCAGGGAGTTGGTTGCTGTTGTATGTGATTTGCTTGGGCTGATCCAGGCTTACTCAAAGGCCATGTTCCAAAATGTGTCTCGGTTCTTCAAGTGAAGTCTTGAAGAGATCATTTTGTGTGAACATCAAAACCTCCTGACCCAGTGCAGAAAATGCGTCGCTTCCCGGGGGGGGCAGGCTGGAGCCCCCCTCCCCAACACACGTGCACACCTCACCTCCGCTCTCAAGGGCCTCTGAGTGGGTGAGGTGCCCAGGGGCCTGTGTGAGACAGAGCGTGGTCCAGCCCTTGCCCAGGCGCTCAGCCGTGACCTTGAACCCTTCACCCTTGCTACCACCATCCTGTGTCCTCATAACTGCCCCACCTGCTTGGACGTGTCCCCACCACACCCAAACAACTGAGAGACTGGCGGGCAGGTGCTGGCAGGAAGCAGGTCAGCCACTCCCCTCCCATGATCTTCCTCCATCCCCCAAGTGGGCTGCGGGGCCGTGAACTAACCTGCACTCAGGAGTCCGAGAGGCACCCAGAGCTTTTCTGTCTTCTCTTGTCTCCCTGTACGTGTTCACCACGGAGCAGGCCTTCCAGTGCTTTCTCCTGTCTCTCACCAGCCCCCCACCCCAAGCCGTGTGCCCATAACCCACACGGGGGCTGGGAGTCCATGCTTTGCTGAGGTTGGAGCCTATACATTTTTTTGAGTACAACCCAATGCCACCGAGTTTGGTTTTTCCAAAATGCCAAGCGATTTTTGGACGTGTTTCAACTGTGAGAGCTTATCGTCCTCTTCAGTGGGCATTTTGAGAGCTAGCTTTGTGTTTGCCGGAGCAGGGGTTCCCCAGGCCAAGCCCCAGCCAGTAGTGGGACGTGCGGGCACTTGCTGCAGATAACAGGATTTCGTTCTTTTTTACAGCTGAATAGTATTCCCTTGTGTGCATACACCACATTCATCCACCAACGGACGCTTGGGCTATTGCGACTAGTTATGCAGTAAACGTGGGAGTGCAGAAGTCTCTTCCTCACACTGATTTTATTTCCTTTGGATCTGTACGCAGTAGTGAGGTTGGTGGATCGTAGGGTAGGACTATTTTAAATTTTTTGAGGAAACACCATACTGTTTTCCATAGTGACTGTGCTAATTCACATTCCCACCAGCAGTGTGTGAGAGTCCCCTTTCCCCACTGCTAAGTTCCAGTCCCAGCTCTTCCTTCTATCAGCTGGTGACCTCAGGCCAGGCACCAACTTGCAACTCCGAATCGCAGCCCTCCCTGGCCAGTCGGCTGCTGGGCAAAGTATTAACCTCTCTATGCTCTGACTTCTTCATCTGCAAGGCAAGAAAGGCAGTACCTACCCCTTAGGGTTATTTTAAAGATTAGGTGATTTGCAAAGCATTTAAAAAGTGCCTGGCCAACAAAACTTTAGCCAAAGTGGATTGAAGGCCTAAACATAAGCTAAAACTACAAAAATCATAGACGAAACCATAGAGTAAAATGCTCATGCCTTGGATTTGGCGATGGATTCTTATCTGTGACACAAAACCACAAAAAATAAAAGAAAAAATAGATAAACTAGGCCTGATCCAAACTAAAAGCCTTAATCCTCTGTGGTCTAGCTCTGAAGACACCTCCTGTGGAGCCTCCCCTAACCCTCTAGACAGGATGGCTTTCTGTGACGCCGCAGTGACGGCAGCAGCAGCAGAGTCATGTTACTGAGCGTGACTCCGTGCCTATTATTATCTCTCTTGACAGGTAAAGAAACTGAGGCAGGCAAAAGCCCAGCAGCAGGCCCAGGTCACGCAGCGCATCCTCTGAGCTCCCAGCAGGTGGTGTAGACGCTGTCCTGTGGCCTGGCGCACACCAAGCCGTTAGGCTTGGATCTCACTTGTGAACGTGAGCTCCTAGGGCCAGGGACATTCAGCCCCTGCCGTCCCTGCCCTGCGGGGCCTCGGTGGCTTCTGCAGGGTGTGAAAGCTGGCGACACCAGGCCTTGGTCGTGGAGGGTTCGCATTCCAGACGGGAGGTTTAAGCTTTATTCTGAAGTGAACAGAGTGGCGTTTCAGGTTTTCACAAACAGAATTGCCTGAGAAAGGGATGGTTTGGCAAAGACTACCGTGGACTGCGGCCTGTGAGATGAGGCGGGGAGGCGGCGGAGGGAGCACGGAGCCTGTTCCTTCTGGGCTGAGTCGGGGCCACACAAACTGTGCAGCAGCCGCAGCTGTGAGCGGTGTGGGGCGAGGCGTTGGGGACGGTGGTGCGTGGACTGATCCAGAGCTTGGTGACCTGGGGCAGCATCGAGCCCCTGCAGGAACCTGAGTGAGCCTGAGTCTTTGCACAAAGAGGATGAGAGGGAAAAATCAGCCACTCGCCCTAATGTCTGGTCTTGCCCAGGCCCGGCGCCCGGCATTCCGCAGCCTCCCAGGGTTTGGCATCACAAAACCATAGACAAAACCAGACAGCTTCCATCGCTTTGACTCAGGTATCTTAACCTGAATGTCGAAGGAAAATATGGAGCCTCTTCAGAGCAAAACACACCCTTCTTTATAGCTTGTTCTTTCATTTCCCTTCCATTAAGAATAAAGCCACGGTGAAAAAGGATTTAATATCTATCGTGGCAAATTTTACTTACGTAAAATATTAATTGGCTACGGTCCGATTTGATTCAAAAATCCACCGTAGGCTTAGAACACATTTTAAAAAAGCTAAAACTTAGCAATACCTCTTGCCCTTAGGCAAACTCATAAGAACAGCTGCTGAGATTAAATTAGAATGTGTACTTGTTTCTGGAAGTTTTCCAGCTCATTTCTGGTTGAAGCGGATGCCTTAGGAGCCAGGAGGCCTCGGCAGAAAATTGATGCTTGACAGGGTTTCCGAGCCATCCTCCGTGAGGACGATCTGGAGAAACAGCCTTTCTTGTACTTTTAATAAAAGACATTCAATATTTATGCCATTTCCTATATTGTACAAAATACCTTCACTCAATAGTCTCTTAAATGGCACTACAATATTTTTTCTGCACTTTCTTTTTAAAAAAACAACTGGTTTGAGTCTCGTTCTTGGTCTGCGTGCACAGCCCAGGCACTGTAGACCCTGGGTATTTGCGAAGTGTGATGAGCATCGTGTCTGAAGTAGGGGCATAGGCCGAGAATTTAGAGACAGAGAACACAGTGCAGACTTGACCAGTGACCCCGAGAACACAAATGCGACATAGACTGATTTATAGTTCAAGAGCCTCTAGAGACGTCAGAGAGTCCCTGGGCTGCTGGTTCTTCATGTTGGCTGCATCTCGGAATCACCTGGGGTGTTCCTGAAAATGCTGATTCCTGGGCCCCGCGCCACAGATTCTGACCTTTGAGTTGGGCTGGTGGCGGGGCCTTATGATGTGTGAAAGGTCCCCAGTGCATCTGATCTGCATCCCAGTCTGAGAACCCCTGACACAGACCATCCTCCTGCTCCCCAGAGAGCAGGTGATTTGCCCGAGGTCAGAACCAGCGTGCCCCAGCAGGTGGGTCACTGCTACCCAGTCACCCAGGGGAACACTTAAGAGCTGCTCTGCCTCACCCCATGCTTCATCCCAGACCCAGTTCACTCACCACAGTCGCGGGTTCTTCTACTGTCCCACCGCCGGTGTCCCTCCAGCTCAGGAGCCCTCAGGGCAGCAGGTGCCTCCCGCTCAGAGTCTCTCTGCCTTCATATCACCACAGAGCCACTGCACCCGCTTCGGGGGACTCGTCTCATCACGCTGCCCCCTGCGCAAATGCCAGGGGCGTCTGTCGCCACTGGGACCCTGCGGCGTGGCTCGCAGACCCTCCAGCAGCTGGCGCGGCCTCTTGAGCCTCCTCTCTCGGCCCTTGTCCGTTTCCACTCCTAGGAGGTCCCTGGAGGAGTCAAGTCCATAGAGTCAGAAAGTGGAGGGGTGGGTGCCAGGGGCTGGCCCGGGGACGGGGAGTTGGTATTTAATGAGGGGGCACAGAGTTTCAGTTCGGGAAGATGAGAAGGTTCCAGAGATGGCTGGTGGTGATGACTGCACGGCGTCGCGAATGTACTTAATGCCACCGACCTGCACACTTAAAATGGCAAACTTGGGGTTATTTGGGGTTATGCACATTTTACCACAATAATAAAATTTTCTTTTCAGTCACTTTCTGAGGGAGGTCTTGCCTGCCCTTTGGCCCAAATCAGGCAGCCCTGCTATGTGTTCCCAGAACTCCACATGCTTCCCTGTCGGAACCGTGTCTATTTAAAGTCTGCGCTCCTTACCAGACTGTAGGTACGACAAAGGCTCACTGTGGCCCTGCCCTCGCCGTGGTCACGACTGTGTTCCCACGCGGTGGGCACAGAGAGTAGGTGCCCACGACATAATCCTTAATGGATGCTGAATACAACTCAGATTCCCAGTATCCCAGAGCATCAATGCTAGGAAAAATACCATTGCTAAAATACCCAGCCCAGTTTGACATTAAAATACCCAAAAGTATCAGACCACAAAGGGTCCACTCGTGGTGAATGATAGCATTGGGTCGAGCGTGTGGAGTTCCAGTCTCTGATTAATCCCTAAATGTAGATGATGCTGGAGGTGGGTAAACCCCAAATGATCCTAGACTTTTGTTTTATCAAATAAATGCAACAAATAAATACAAATAAATGAAAACTATGATGATGGTTTCAGATTTTTAAGGACACTCTATTTATAACCACTTCCTTTGGTTAATACTGTGTTTTTTTCTGTATCCAAATTAGATATTTATCTTTGAAAACAACATCTACTACTGCGCGCACGTCGGGAAGCAGGCCATCCGCGTGGTCTCCACGGGGAAGGAGGGTGTGATCTACAACGGCCTCAGCGACTGGCTGTACGAAGGTAAGGCGCCCGGAACCGAGAAAGGTGAAGGGTTGTGGTCGCTGTCGCTGCTGCTACTAGGTTAGGTTTTTTTTCCTTGGACTTAACTATAAATTAAACTCCAGTTTCCTGAGGTCCTGCTAAATTAAAAACATTCTGTGGGAGCTTCTAGGAGCACAGGGCTATCAGTGGAAGCCTGAGGTGTGGAGCACGCACCTGGCAGCCAGGTGTGCCAGGCTTGCAGAGCCCTCCTGCTCTAACCTGAAGGGCAGGAGGCGCGTCAGTGGGAGGCTGACCATCCAAGGAGGGGACCTCCAGTGTCATTCGGGGGTTGCAAATGCATGTGTTTTTCTACCGTGACTCTAAGAGGCTGGGTGCCTTGGGGAGGGGACAGTGGGAAAAGAAAGAAGACGTTAAATCTTTCCAGAGAAACCAGTCAGAGTGACTTCCTGTTCTGAGTGCATCTGCCTTGACGGACACTTTATACCACTGGTTTGCCTTTGACACCCAGAGACTCCTGCTGTATACATTATTAGATAACTAAAAATCTGAGAGGGAAGCTCTCTCCAACCAATGGTACCTTCATCGTAACAGTAACAGCCAGGCGTTGACTGCTGTGGGTGCCGGTCACTGTCCCGGCACTTTGTCATCTATCCCCTCGTTCAGCCCTCTGCCTGCGTTCACTCGCACTGCTGTAACCAGACACAACACGGTGCCGCAGGCTGCGTGGCTTCCACAACAGAAATGTGTTTCCCACGGTTCTGGGATCTGGGACGTCCGGGCTCAGGGTGCCAGCAGGTCCCCCAGGTCTGCGGAGGGCCCCTGCCGAATGCACGCTGCTGTCTTCTCCTCGTGTCCTGCCTGGCGGATCTCTTCATCCCCTTGTAAGGACACCGTCACATGGTGAGGTGCCACCTCAGCCTGTCAAAGGTGCCACTCCTGACGCCATCACCTTGGGGACTGGGCTTCGACATATGAATCTGGGGAGACACAGACATTCGGTCCGCAGCATCCTTGCGGCAACATTTCATTTCACAGGTGAGGCGTGGTGAGGGCAGATGATCTGCCCAAGTTTGCGCAGGTTAGGGAATATTAATTGAGGAGTGTCATTGTCCAAGTCCAGGACAATCACCTTTCGGAAACTCCGCAGGTGACGTTGGGCTGACGGGTGGCGGGAGCGAGAGACCGTACGGCCACAGCAGAAACCCACCGCGCCAGGCGGGCGGGAGGGATCAGGGATGTTCTGGGCGCTTTGTCCAGCCAGTGTCGCTTCTCCCAGTGCGATGCATCTCTCCAGCCAGGGCTCTGCGTGGCGGCGGCTTTGTGCATCATAAAGTGCAAAGCAGGTGGGTGGGCGGGCTTAGTGTTGTCTCCCTGGTAATTCCACTGGAGCCACTGCACTCGTAACGTTCTATGACTTGCTTTTTGATTCTTTTTAAATTGAGGTATAATTTGTGCACAATAAAATGCACATTATAAGGCCAGTGTCGTGAGTTTGACAAGAGTATATACTGAGTACCCCCAGTCAAGACACAGAGCATTTCCATCATTCCAGAAATTTCCCTCAGACCCTTTCCAGCCACTTCCCCCACCCCAAGTCTCTCTTCCAGAGACCACCACCATCCCGGTTTCTAGGCAGCTTTTCCCGGCAGACATCCACACAGGGCGTCCTCTCCAGCGTGGCTACCAGGGCTCAGAGAGTCTGGCATCTGAGCGGCCTGAGCCCAGCAGAATCAGGCTGGAGGATTTCTTGTCACGTGAGGTCCTCAGCCCCACCTGAAGGGGCCGCTGGACTGAAATGCACACTGGCCATTGTCTGCCGTGGTCAAGCTCGCTCTGGGCAGAAGCAGCCCTGGGGACGGCGTGCTGACCTGTCCCCCAGCCCCACGCAGGAAGCACAGCCGGCCGCCCACAGGGACACTGCAGAGCAGCCATGCGTCCCCGCACTGGCGCAGTCCCTGTGGCAGTGCTGGCCTGCCCCGTATCCAGAGTAGACTGTCGACAGTGAGGCCTTATTCCCAGGAACAGCTGGAGAACTCCATCCTCTCTGTTCCCTGGCGTCTGGGTTCCCTCTCCCAGCCTTTCCAGAGTAGGAGGGGGCTCCATGTCTAGGCGGGATGGGGAACCCAGGACGGGGATGAGAATGCTTCTTCGTGGTTCAAAGCAAGGCTGTAAAGTCGAGACCCAGATGGGAGACCGGCCCCATCCC
This sequence comes from Lepilemur ruficaudatus, assembly GCA_963574885.1. Classification (NCBI taxonomy): domain Eukaryota; kingdom Metazoa; phylum Chordata; class Mammalia; order Primates; family Lepilemuridae; genus Lepilemur; species Lepilemur ruficaudatus. The sequence goes on from CAUYRT010066286.1 coordinate 32,804, forward strand.
GGGACATTGGCAGGTGCCTTCCTCTCATGCTCACCTGTGGGGGGACAAGCGTCCACCACAAGCATCCATGTGGTGGATCATACGAGACAGTGATGGAACGTACCGCCCGGGATGGTCAGTAGTCAGCACACGATAATTGCTGCTGTTTCTTACGATAATAATAAATTATATTTTAAAGGAAATTCTTATAATAATGTGGTTGTTATTATTACTGTAATTTTTTTATTGTAAATGAAAAATATTTTTTAAAAAAGGCACAGGTATCAAGGCGACATTTCCCCGGAGCGTCGTTCTGCTGTATTTGCAGAAATTGACCTGGAAGTTCAAGGGAGGCCCATAGAAATGACGACCTGAGGCCCCCAAAGATACAGGTCTCCTGGGGTACTGGCTGCGGGAGCCTAGGCATGCTCTAGGACTAATCTCCTTAAAAAATCCATAACCAGGAGACTCAAAATATCTTTTTTAGTATCTTCTTAATAAAATAAAAAGTTCATTGCTTTGCCATTCAAGTTAAAGCTTTTGCCTTAGCAAATCCATTAAAAGGAATTTTTTCTTCAAGGCATTTACTGAAATTGTGTTGATGTGATAACAGAGCCCTAAATATTTTAAATCAATCACGGTAGCTGTGGCAGCTTAATCTACTTAGTGCTGTTCCCTGGAAGGTTATATACGCTGATGCTTGGATTTCTGAAGGTGGGCGCACAGGAGCCCTGGGGAATCTTGCTTCCTCTTTTAATAATGAGAAAGTAAACTTTGAAGGTTTTTGCCTAATCTGTGACTTAACTGTTTCACTTCCAGGCTCTGCCTTTAAAAAAATGTAGGCAGGAGGAGATTGGAAGGGAAAAATAAGCTGAAAGCATTTGCAAAGGGCCTGACTCGCTGGGACTGTTAGTTCTGAGGAGCTGAGCTCCGTAAGTGGGTACAGCCACTGTCGGCCACGGGCTTGTTGGCAGCAAAAAGCCATCATGATTTGTTTGTTTCCTGAAAAGGATCCTAAACGTATTAAACATTGCAAAATATTGGGGCCTGAGGGAGAGAAGAAATGGGAGCCCTGGGGGCTGCCCAGGTTTATGGGTGCAGCGTAGGAGAACCTCCAGGGACCTGAGCAGCTGCCACACACCAGAATGCCAGCTCGGCGCTGCCGGGGAACGCAGTGCCGCCGCCCGGCTCCTGACTCCCTGGAGACAGTCCCTGGCTCATGGTGGCCACAGACTGATTTTGATAAGCAAAATGCATAGATTTATTCTTCTGGGCAAATGTCATAGAGTTTTGATTTTAATATAAAACTAAATGCAGCTTAAAGGTGTCCTCTGACAGTTGCAAGGTTTACTAAAGTTGGTTATTCATAAACTAAAATTAAGGTGTTGCTAGAGTTTTTTGAGGACTCTAAGTGAGTGTTCTGTTAAGAATTTGCACTTTCCCATGAGGCTTAGAAATTTTGCAAAGCTCATAATATGAGGGCATACGGGCAAAGAGTTGGAATTCTCCAAATGTTATGAAAGGTACTTTGTCACCACTGCTACAGAGTTGCCATGTTTTCCGGTTGCTCCTCATTTGTAAGTTACTGTCCGTTCACTTTTATTACCATCATGTGCATGAGGTATAATGGTACAACACAGAATCTTTGGCTGGTAATTTTCTCATAATGAGACTTTAAGTTATTAAATGTTTCAGCCTCTGTTTCAAAAGCAGTCATATGTATAATCCAGAATAAATACAGCTATTCAGTGACGTGCCGTTGTTGTGGAATGGCTCACACTCTGCGGAAAGCTGGGATGTGTTGGGGTCGTTGAAGGAGACTCCTGTCTGCAGGTGTGTTGTGTGGAAGGTCTTGTGCTAGAAGGGCGGTGGAGGCAAGTGGGGTGATGAACTTGGTAAGATACAGAGCATGGCCTGGGATCCGGGCTGGGACAGCAGGGGGTTGAGAAAGTGGCCTGGAGGGGACTTGTTTAATATCTGGAGTGATGTAGATGAAATTCCAGGGCTAGATTTAACCGTAAGTGTGCCAGAACTTAAAGGTGCTTGGCAAATGCGCTCAGAGCAGGAGACCTGTTCGGCTAGGCGGCGCTGCCCGAGGACATCAGTGGGAATAACGTTTAGTAAGACTCCGGGCCGGCTGCTCCTGGTGCCGGTTTGCCTCGCCGGGTTCTGGGACATGCAGCCAGGCAGCACCTGACAAACAGTCGCCAGGGGAAGTCACGAGCCCACAGTACTCATGCGCTATGCCCTGCCCAGGTGCCCTGCCCACGCCCTGCAGCCTTGCTCTGCTCTCCTGAGGCCACCTCCTTCCTGGGGCACAGTCCCCTCCACTATTCCCAGGCTGGCTCCGGGCTATACCCACCCACCTGGGAGCCCCCCAGAGAGACCATTTCAACCATCTCTGACCACTGCCAGTCGCTGGGGGACTAGCATGGAGGAAGTGGGTGGGGGTGAGGCTGGTCTGGCCCAGAGAGGCCATCTTCCCGCACGGCCAACTGGAGATATGTTTAGCACATCCTGAGTTGGAACCCAGAATGCTCTAGAAACGTCGTTGGCAATGGAGTCAGGCCTGATGTATAAATAGGGCAGGACCTCTCTGAAGCCAGATTCATTCAGTCCCGCCTGATGGATGCCCAAGCCCTGGTCGCATGATGTTTACCCTTCACCTGTGTGTCGCTGCTCGTACAGAGCCAGGGTAAGGTGAGGCCTGTTTTCAATTCCTTACACACTTTTTCAAAGTATCTTTTAAAGAGTCTACACTAATGACCCAATAGTGTTCTCTTCCAGCGAAGTGCTCTGAGAGACATCAACCAGAGGCCGGGGGGCACTCGGTAGATAAATTTGAGTTAATGGATTTTTTTGGTACAATTAGGAAGTGTGGGGTGGCTTTCAAGGTGAAAAAACACTGTTACAACAGATGCATTCATGGAGATCATGGAACACTTTTGAATGTGTCTGTGTTCCACTGGAAATGTATTTGCTGAGAAGAGGGAACTCTGTTCCTCCGGATCACCCTCAGCTTCTAAATCCCGTGAAAGCAAAAGAAAATTAAGTAGCATCTCACATGTAACTTGCATATTGGCTTTAATTTAAATTCACGGCACATTACGTATTTTTGTGCCCTGTATGTGCTGCGGAGTGCTCAGTGCCCGTTTTCTGCATGTCCTGAGCAGACCAAAGCCAATTTGGGCCATCGGTGACTGTCGCTGTCTCCCAGTGAATTTCGGCAGCCTCGCACTCCCAGAGGTAGGTGGAGAGCATGCAGCACCCTGCCTCTTTATCAGTGAGACAGCATTGTTAGTGCCTACTATCCTTTTTTTTAGTGAGATGGGGTCTTGCTGTATTCCAGGCTGACCTGGAACTTGAACTCCTGGGCTCAAGCAACTCCCCCAGCTCAGCCTCCCTCCTGGGTAGTTGGGACTACAGGTGTGTGCCACTGCACCTGGCCTCTCAGGCTGCTGAATATATTTGGAGAATGATATTTGAAGTGCTTATGGAGCTTCTGGAGTGCAGATTCTTGGTGAGGTTCTTCAAATGTTAGCTGTCTCCAAAGTGCCTGTTTGGGGCACCTCAGTTGCCAGCAGCCTGCTCCCGGGCGGTAGATCAAAGTGGCTTCACATTCCCTTCCCTCATCAGACCGACCATGCTGATATTTTTAAGATAAGTTTTAGAGCCAGTGGTACAATGGGACTTGGAATGATGTGCAAATAGGTACGTTGCTGTTTAAACCACAGACTTACAGTTATTTGGACTTCCTGTTGGTCACACCTCTGGTTTGCATCACGGGAGATGTTTGGTCAGACAAGGGCATTGCTGTCAGTGGACTGGCAGGAAGTGGTGATTGGCTTTACAAGGCTGCCTTGTGGAAGGGCAGCGCGGATGTGGCCAAGGGCAGGGTGTTGGTAGTGGCGATGCCTGTGTTTAATTCAGAGCTTCGCCACTTAACAGCTGTGTGAATGTGGATGAATGTCCTCTTTGTGTCTCTGTTTCCTTGTCTGTAAAACAAGGATATTCGTGGCATATGCTCCCAAAGTTCACAGTGGAAATTAAATGAAGCAAGTGCATAGAGCTGTTAGAACAGCGCCCAGCAGTAGGAACTCTGAGTGTTGCTGTTGAGACTGTCGCTTCCCCTTGCAGTTTCCGAAACTTGTAAAAGAAGAGGCACCGGCTCCGTTTCTCATGGAGCATGCTCCGGAGTCAGGAGCATTAATGTGTTAATAGTATTGATGTGTTAATAGTAGCTCAGTCTCCGTGTTGAAAACTTTGAAACTCTGTCTGCTCACACGTTATTATCGGTGCTGTGCTTACGCAGAGAGAGCGCTAGGAGTTCCCAGGCCACCCAGACAGGCTGTCGGTGGGTGTTGAACGTCTCTTCGAGAGCCTCCGTGTGCATTCAGGTCCTGCAGGCCGGAATCTCACCTGACCTGTCACGACACCTGACAGAGACACTGTTTTCCTTATGAAGCCCAAAGTTCTTATAACCTGGTAAGAATTATGCCTCATGATCTCTTGCGGAAATTAAATACTTAAGAAAATTATATTCTGCTTCATCTGTGATTTGTAAAGGAGGATCTGAGAGTAAAAGTGGTGATGCAAATACCTACAGTGTAATCAGCGTCTGCGAAGCCATCAGACCTGGAGGCGCGGTGCGACGGAGCATCGGTGAATCAAATCACAGTCGCCCGGAGCGGTAGGCTTGATGGTTTTGGTGTCTAATGTAGCTGAAATGAGTATTTCCCTGTCTCGTCTCCGATTTCATAAAGTGTTAATGACCTTGACTTGGACAGCATAGAAATTTTACCTTGTAGGGAGACACAGAGAAAAGCTGAAAGCGGCTGGGTGGAGACTCAGCTCCGACCAGGAGACGCTGAGACTGCCTGATGGGTGCGTCCCGCCCGTACTCCTCCGAACAAGCGAGTGCGTCTTCAGGCTTCTCGCTTTCCGCACGGCTCAGCACAGGAACAGTGGTCCGAGGCAGGAAATGAAATGTCAGGAGTGTGGCTTCCTCCCTGCCCAGACCTCCCGTCCCAGCCCTCCCTCAGGGCAGCAGCTCCTGTCTCGGCACTGCCTCGGCACCAGGATTCACACGGGGGCCTTCAGGGAACGTTACACGTTCTGCAGCATCATCTCCCTTTCTCTGAGATCATAGGTAGACTGTCACCCTTTTGTTATGACGACACGCATTGTTAAGACCTCACGTACGTTTCATCTGCGTTTTCTTGCAAGAATATCACGTGGTTCTCAAGAATTCTTTAATCACAGAATTAGGGAGGTTGGAGCTGAAGTGGACGTTGGGGGTGATCTGGCCCAGGGGTCGGCAAACTGCTTCTGTAAACGGCCAGGAAGTAAAGACTTCAGGGTTTTGCAGCCGTTCGGTCCCTGTGGCCACCACGCAATCCTGTTGTTGTAGTGAAACAGCGGCTGTACCAGGTAGCAAATGGCATGGCCGAGTTCCAGCAAAACTTTATAGACAATGAAATTTGAATTTCATATAATTCTCACATGTCATTTAGATTTAGTATGCCTCTTTTTTCTCCACCCATTAAAAAGCACAAGAGCAATTCTTAGCTCTCAGGTCACACGAAAGAGGCAGCGAGCTGGATTTGGCCCGAAAGCCGCAGTCGGCCGTCCTGGTGCATGCGGTCACCACATTAACAGAGGAGGTTGCTGACGTCCAAAAGATTAAAGGTCTGAGTTCTTCTAGCTCTTGCCATCCGAATCGAGATTGTTTGTAATGACAACCGATGATTTCAAATCTTGTCTCTCAAAAAAAAAAAAAAAAAAAATCCGGTTACTTGCAGGCAGAAGCTGTATGTTTTCCGTGACACCAAGTGAGTGTCTGAGCACTGAATCAATGTTCAGACAATACTTCTGAATCGGGTAATTCACAGAGAGAAACTCGTGTGCTCTGGGAACCTCCCTCGGGGAAATCACATTGCTCCTCCCTGTTTAGTAGCATCAGAACTTCATTTCCACAAACGTCTGTCAGCAGCAGAACACCCGATTATGGAAAAGCAACAGTAATTATTAACCTCATTTTAATTAGGAGTTCTGGGATAAAGCAAGCTGGAGTGACGTTGGGAACGGGGGTGGTCCTCCTGCTGAGAGCCAGGGGTGTAAAGCGACAGTGCATGGACTTGAGACCACCCCTTGGTGGACGCCGAGTCACAGGGCACGTACTCAGCTGGGAAGAACGGGAATGGCAACGTCGTGTTTTCAGTGAGTGTTTCTTCCACGCCAGGTCTGGCACTAATGAACTTACTTAATCCTCTCAAGAACCCTGTGAAGAAAGCACAGCTTGATCACCTTGGTGTCTGCAGGGGATTGGCTCCGGGAACACCCCACCCCTGCTTGTATACCAAAGTCCAAGGATGCTCAAGTCCCTGACATAAAATGGCACAGCATTTGCATATAATCTACGCACAGCCTTCCGTATGCTTTAAGTCAGCCCTCCACTGCTTACAATACCTCACACGGTGTGAGTGCTCTGTCAGCAGTCGGCATGCTGTATTGGGCTTTTATTTGCATTACTTTAATTTACTTGCATTATTAGCATTTACTGTAATTTGCAAATTACAAAAGTAATTTGCATTACTTTTTATTGTTGCATTGTTTTTTTAAAAAAAATATTTTTGATCTGAAGTTGGTTGAATCAATGGATGTGGAACCCAAGGACACAGACAGCCGGCTCTCCTATGACCCTCTTGCACAGCTGTGGAAACGTTGGCTTGACTATACTAAGTGACCTTCCTACTATCACACAGCCCATAGGTTCCCAGCACATGCCTATTGCACAGAACTCGCATTAATTTCTTGCATATAAAATGAGGCTTGGATCAATACTCAGGAGAACACCACCCTCTTGAGCTAGTCTGCTTGACACCACCAGCCTCGGGCCACCGAGTTCTGTGAGAGGTGTTTCTCATAGCACACAGATTTAAGAGCCCAGCAAGCCTGAGTTCAAGTCCTACATGTCCCACTTCAGTGCCCGGTGACAGAATAAATCACAGACCTCGTCCGACTTTCAGTTTCCTCATCTGGAAGACAAGGGTTTGGGTGCCTTCCTCAGAGAATTGTCATGAAGTCAAGTGAGAGCCCATCTGCAGGGCCCCTCGCAGAGAGAGGGTAAGAGCGATGACTGCTCCCTGCTCCTGTGATTTCTCCTGAGGGAGCTGGCAGGGGCTTCCTCGCTCCAGATCTCCCCTGCGTAGTCCTCCCCACCACCCTCCCGATCGCCACGCTGACCGTGCCGAGGTTGTTTTGCTATTTAATTAATGTTACATCTCATCACATCTGTACCCCTGGGAATTCTCCAGCCAGGAGTTGCAATTTAAACCAGGAAGTATGCTATTCAGTTGTGGGTTGGGAGAGTTATCCCAGCCAATCTCAGAATATTATTTTGACAGTTCTTGATGGGAAAAATGATCCGGCAGAAGCTGAGGTGAGACAGTGGTGCCCACCGAAGAAGGAGCAATATTGTGCTTTTAGAATATTTAGACGGAAGCCTCTGGCCTCCGGGACGGCAGTGAGGGCCCTGCTCGGTGACTATGGCTGTGGTGAGAGGAAACAGTAGGAGTTTGGCTGGAGTTTCCTAGGAAATGCAGTACCCTGCAGCCCGCATTCCCTTCTGGGGGCTTCTGAAATGAGCCCGGTCAGGAGGAGGCTGGAGGGAAGGTGTGCCGGCTAGGACGGGCCTCACAAAAAACAGGAGCAAACCAAAACACCACCCCAGCCACTCAGAGTCCCAGGCCACTGGGCCGCCAACCGCTCAGGCACCGCAGCTGCGCTGGGGGAGAAGGGAGCGCTCTGGAGGGACACGTGCTGCAAATAGGGCTGGCCTGCAAATGGCGCAGGTCCTTCTACTTGTAACTCGCTGTCCGGAGAGGTCCGTGGCCCCAGCAGGGCGCCAGGAAGCAGCGCCGAGCAATTGTCCAGAACTGGGAGAACCGGGACTACAGACACCACATCTGGGCAGCATTCTCGCCAATAACCGACCTCAACTCTGGTGCCCAGAGCAGAAGAGGAATTTTCTGGAGGGATGTTGGGGGATCTCTCGGAATTAATGAGAAGGTTAGAGAGCCAGGTGCAGAAAGCAGGCAGACATCCAGGGCAGCTGAGGGGGCGCCAGGGTGCGTCTGGCAGGGCTGCTGAGGTGGTGTGGGGACTGTGAGGGGCACTGCCTGCCCAGATCCCAGGTGACGTTAGTGAATGAGCTGCAAATAGAAATGCTGTGTCCCCCAGCTGACCGCCCATGCTCAGCTAGGGGGGAATATTCCAGGGAAGGGCTGGGGTCTGCAGATCTCCATCCTTGCAAACTCACCTTATCATCTCATGCTAAGGGACGGTAGCTCAGGGGACGAGTCAGCATCGTCGGTTCTTGTCATCTCTTCGGTGGGAAGGCTCATTAACGTCACATGCACCTTGCGGCAACTCCCTTCTTCCGGCGTCTCCTGGGAGTCTGTAAGTCCGCAGGTGGGTTCCCACGAGCAGCTGTGGACTGCATGGGAGAAACACAGGCTCCCAAGGATGACCCAGCAGCTTCCACGTGGCTGTTACGTGGCGCTGAAACCTCTGCAAACCTCTGGCTCTCAGAACCGGAGGTGAACCTACATCTGGAAATCCAGGAGAGGCTTTGCTAGTTTTCTGGAGAGATGTTGAGTATGTTAGTCCAACATGAAGAGATGTCTGCTTGGACTTGTGAAAGTTCAGAAATAAGAGAAAACTGAAGGAAAATGCTCTCTAAAACTATGAGAAGAATTCCCATTGGCCTTGAGAAATGTTCCTTACAGTTAATAACCTGATCCTGAGAGATTCAGAGAAATAGCATACAATGCTCAGTGGTTATGTTTTTAAATCTGTTAGATAATGCATTGATTGCCAGATTAGGACAAATACTTTCACCTTTTCGTTACAGTGTCTTAATGAAATTTGAGTATTTGGGGTTGAAATGCTTGATACCCTTGGGAACTCCAATTTCTTTTTTGTCTTGCCTTCTTAAATCACTTAAGGATAGTGGGCCCTTGACCCTGTTGTTGGGAGTGTCGTTAATGGAGTTTTACTAAAGTGCACGCTGCAAACGCTTCAAGACACAGTCGGCAGCGAGACACACGCACTGACAGCAGTCCCTTTCGAGACGTAGGAACTGGACTTAGCCTCAGCTCTTTGGCTCACTAAACCTGTTTCCTGACCTCTTTGGGCCCAAGTCTCTTTTTCTTGTTCTGGAAACATCTCCAGGATGGACTAGATGACTCAGTGCCACACACAGCAGGATGGCTCATCTGTGTGCCGGGCAACTGTATGCTGAGACAGTTGACAAGTCACCACACGTCCTCTGTTCTCCAGTGGTCCCACATAACAGGCTGCGTGGACACCGTCTGAGCCCTGGGCTTCCCGCCCTGCGGAAGCAGCCCCTGGAGAATTTCCACTTAAATCTCTCCAGCCGCAGAGAGAAACACTTCCTGCCTTTTTTCCCTAGGGTGAGACAAGAGGGCTGGGAACTGAGACCGGCTCTCAGCGCATGTGCAGACGCTGCGCTCAGCAGCCAGGGAGGGTGTAACGAAAAGCTGTCTGAGTGATCATGGCAACGGGATAGAAAATCAAAACCCAAACCTTGAACTTCGCCAAAGGGGGGCACGCTGCCACCTGGTGGCCAGCCGAGGTGTGTTGCGGGAGCAGATCATGTCCCCGGGCCCCGCCGTGTTGATTTGCAGGGACTTGCAGATCGCACTGATGATGATGATAACGCTCGCGGTGCATGATACGCAGATGGCACGGCGCTGATTAGAGGGGTCCAGCCTTGCGAGGTAGAAGCTCTATGTGCCTTCTGGCTTGATGTTCGCCGATTGCTTTTCTGACCCCACATTTAATTCTGCTCTGTGCACCTTGGGTAAAATATTTCGTGGCAGGGAAAAGGCAGCAGATGCGAGCAGGAATAAATAAGGTTTTCCACATTTAGAACGAGGCCGTGTACTTCCGAGCGCAGATCTATCAGGCATGTTATTTGTGTCTTTTGAAAATTTCTGGGACTCAGGTTTCTCAGGGTACTTTGATTTTCTCAACCATCCCTAGCAGTGGTGCAGGGAGCACATGGTAGCACACCCGGGCGCTCACTCACCGTCAGAATCCATGGAGCCCTTTGTTCAGGGTGAGCCTGGGCTCACGCTCACGCCCTGCCTTCTGTTTTGGTGTGTATCTTGCCTCATTAAGAGATGACAATCTGCAATACTGATTACCCGGGCAGATGGAGTCTGCAAATGTTGAGCCCCAGCCCAAGCAGCCAGACTGCACGAGGTGTAACAGACAGTAGCCCCAGTCGGGTTCCCTCCTGCCAGGCCCAGCAGTGCAGTGGGAAGCTCAGTGGGCAGCATCGAGAGACTCGCCAGGTTCTGCCCTCCCTTGGCTTGCGATTCTGGGTGCATGACTCGGTCTCCCATCTGGGAGGACTCCGTACCATCCTTCCAGGGTACAGTGGGCTCAGCCTCTCACCTGGACTCGAATAAAGTCTCCACTATCCAGCTGACTTCAGAGAGTCGTCAATGTCTCTGAGCCTCAGCTTTCTTCTCTATAAACTAGGACAACAAAAGCAGGTACACAGGTCACTGGCAGGATTGCAACAGAATTGCTACAGAGTCCGACATCCTGTAAGTATCTGCTAACTAGTGGGGGAAAAAAAACGTGTACTAGGCTTACTAACACCTGCCCCTCCCAGCTAATTAGATTGCTATGAAGGTCAAAGGACACAGGGCATATGGCATTAGTATAGCATTGGTATTAGTGTTGGGAATTTGAGGGAGGTGGAGCAAGATGATTGAATAAAAACCCCAGCAATCATCCCTCCTCACGAACACCAAATTCAACAGCTATCCGTGTAAGCAGGCACCTTCAAAAGAACCAAAAAATCAGGTGAGCGATCATACTACGTTGTTTTAACATTGTATCAAGGAAAGAGGCAAAAAGAAAAAGGAAGAAAAGACAGTCTTGCATTGCCTACACCACTGCCCCGGCAATGTGCGCCAGCGCCAAGCGGAGAGAGAATCTTTGTGCTGGGGGAGGGAGGGTGAAGTGACTGCAGGACTTTGCATTGAAACCCAGGGCCGCCCTGGCACAGGGGAACGCAGCACAGGGCAGAATTCTGCTGATGCCCATGGAGGGAGCATGTAGGCCAGCCTGGCCAGAGGGAAATCCTCCACCCCGAAACCCGAGCTCTGGCTGGCCCTACCACCGGCTGACACAAAGCAGCCTGGGCCTGGACTAAATGCCTAAGGCGGGGGATGGGGGGGAGTGGGAAGCACAAAGGCTGCAGTCTCTGGGCAATTCCTTCAGCTGTACTGGCTCAGAGCCAGTGCACGTGACCAAGTGAAACACCAGTGCCTGTGTCAACCCCTCGCCCCAACTACAGACACCGCGGCTCAGGAAGAGTCGTCTTCCACTTGGGGAAAGGAAAGGGAAGAGTTCAGAGGACTTTGCTTTGCAACTTGGGTACCAGCTCAGCCACAGTAAGATGAAGTACCAAGCAGATGCCTGAGGCCCGTGAGTCCAGGTCTTAGTTCCTAGATGACATTTCTGCACCCACCCTGGGCCAAAAGGAAACACACTGCCCTGAAGGGAAGGACCAGTCCTGGCAGGATTCATCACCTGCTGACTAAAGAACCCTTGGGCTTTGAACAAACCTCAGAGGTAGCCAGATAGTAGTAGTCAACACTGGCTTTGGGTAAGACTGAGCTGACTTCAGATGTGACCTGCCACTGGTGGTCATGAGGGAGTGCCCACGTCACTCCTCCCCCAACTCCAGCATCCCAACACAAAGAGTGAGGGAAGAGAGTTAAAGACTTTGCCTGGTAATCCAGGGAATTCTATAACTTACCCAAGTCAACCAAGGCGATACCACCAGGAGTCTGCAAGAGTCCTGGGCATTACTGGGCTTGGGGCATCCCCAGTGCTGATATGGCTGCAGTGACCAGAGACTTAAACCACAACACTCAATTCTCTTTGAGTATTTGGAAAGCCTTCTCAAGAAAAAAGGATTCAAACAAGCCCGTACCATGAAGATTAAAATAAACACCTACCTCTTCAATGCCCAGACATCAACAAATATCCACAAGCATCAAGAACATCCAGAAAGACATAACCTCACCAAACAAACTAAGTAAAGTACCAGTGACCAATCCTGGAGCAATGGAGATATGTGACCTTTCAGACAAAGAATTCAAAAGAGCTGTCCTGAAGAAACTCGGTGAACTTCAACACCACACAGGGAATGAATTCAGAAGCCTGTCAATAAGTTTAATAAAGATGTTGAAATAATAAAATAAAATCAAGCAGAAATTCTGGAGTACAAGCATCAGAGTCTCTCAACAGCAGAACTGACCAAGCAGAAGAAAGAATTAATGACCTTGAAGACAGGCTATTTGAAAATACATAGTCAGAAAGAAGAAAGAAGAAAAAAGAAAAAAAGAAAAAAAATGGAGCACACTTACAAGATCTAGAAAATAACCTCAAAAGGGAAAATCTAAGAGTTATTGGCCTTAGAGAGGAGGTAGAGAGAGAGAAGGTGGTAGAAAGTTTATTCAAAGAAATAATAACAGAGAACTTTCCAAACATAAAGATATCAATATTCAGATACAAGAAGGTCATAGAACACCAAGCAGATTTAACCCAAATAAGAGTACCTCAAGACACTTAATAATTAAGGTCCCAAAGGTCATAAATAAAGAAAAGGTCCTAAGGGAAGCAAGAAAAAAGAAAAAAAATAACATATAAAGGACTTCTGCTATGTCTGGCAGCAGACTTCTCAATGGAAACCTTACAGGCCAGGAAAGAGGGCATAACATATTCAAAGTGCCAAAGGAAAAAAAATCTTAACCCTAGAATATTATATCCTTCAAAAATATTCTTCAAACATGAAGGAGAAATAAAGACTTTCCCAGATAAACAAAAGCTGAGGGATTTCATCAACACCGGACCTATTCTACAAGAAATGCTAAAAGGAACTCTTCAGTCTGAAAGAAAAGGATGTTAATAAACAACAAAAAATCATCTGAAGATATACAACTCTCTGGTAACAGTAAGGGCATAAACACAGAATATTGCTGTAGTTGTTGTGTATAAACAATAAAAAGATTAAGAAGGAAATTAAAAGTTTCTTTAAACAAATAAAAATGAAAACACATTTCAAAACCGGTGGGATACAGCAAAAGCTATGATAAGAGGAAAGTTCATAGCAATAAGTGCCTACATCAGAAAAGGAGACAAACTTCAAATAAACAACCTAATCATACACCTCAAAGAACTAGAAAAACAAGAGCAAACCAAACCCAAATCAGGAGAAGAAAAGAAATAATAAAGATCAGAGCAGAAATCAATGGAAATGATACCAAAAAACCAACACAAAAGATCAATGAAACAAAAAGTTGATCTTTTGAAAACAAAGACAAAATTGACATACCGTTAGCAAGACTAAGAATAAAAGAGAAAAGACCGAAATAATCAGAGATGAAAAAGGAGACATTACAACTGATACTACAGAAATCCAAAGGATCATTAGTGACTACTGTAAGCAACCATATGCCAATAAATTGAAAACCTAGAAGACATGGACAAACTCCTAGACACATACAACCTACCAAGATTGAAACAGGAAGAAATCTAATAAACCAATAACAAGTAATGAGATAGGAGCAGTAATAAAGTCTTCCATTAAAGAAAAGCCCAGAACCTGATGACTTGATTGCTGAATTCTGCCAAGCATTCGAAGAAGAATACTAATCCTACTTAAACTATTTCAAAAAATAAAGGAGGAGGGAATACTCCCAAACTCGTTATGTTAATATGAGGCTTGTATCACCCTAATACCAAAACCAGACCAAGACACAACAAAAAAAGAAAACTATAAGTCAATATTTCTGATGAGCATAGATGCAAAACTTCTCCACAAAATACTGTCAAACCAAATTCAACAGCACATTAAAAAGATTATTCATCATGATAAAGTGGGGTTCATTCCAGGGGTGCAAGGATGGTTCAACATACATAAATCAATCAATCTGATACTGGGAACCCTCGTACGCTGTTGGTGGGAATGTAAATTAGTGCAGCCACCATGGAGAACAGTACGGACAGTATGAACAGTTCAAAAACTAAAAATAGAACCACCATGTGACCCAGCAATCCCACTGCTGGGTACACATCCAAAGGAAGGAAATTCAGCGTATTGAAAAGATTCTCTGATGTTTGTTGTAGCACTATTCACAACAGCCAAGATTTGGAATCAACCTAAGTGTCTATTAACGAATGAATGGATAAAGAAATCGTGGTGCGTATACACAGTGGAATATTACATAGCCACAGAAATGAATGATCCTCCTATTTGCCACAACATGGATGGAGCTGGAGAACATTATGTTAAGTGAAATAAACCAGGCGTCAAAAGACAAATCTTGTATGTTCTCACTCATATTTGGAAGCTAAATATTAAAAACAATCTCATGGAGACAGAGAGCAGCATGATGATTACCAAAGGCTGGGAAGGGTAGTGAGGAAGGGGGATAGAGTGGGGATGGTTAATGGGTGCAAAACTGTAGTTAGACTGTTAGATAGAACGAGCGATATGTGATGCACAACGAAGTGACTGTAATCAACACATCAGGGTGTACTTTAAAATAACTGGAAGAGTAGAATTGTAACATTCCTAACACAAAGAAGTGAAAAATGGCAGGCGGGATGGATACCCCAGTTATGCTGCTTTGATTAATTCACCTTGTGTGCTGTTTCAAAACATCACACGCAGCCTATAAAGATATACAACTATTATGTACCCATAATAATTTAAAAAAACAACACAAAGTCAAGGTGTTGATTGGTTGTGAATATTATTATTCCTGCGGCATTTATCAAGGAAAAAAGAAGACAGCAGATTGGGGAAAGAATGAGCTCAGGGCATATACATGAGAGTCTTCAAGAGAAGCTAGAGAACATTCTAGAATTGCAGCATCTGAAGAGGGCAGGAGGACCTGGATGACCTGGGTCCTCTCTTTGTGGGAAGGCATGTCATCGGGTTTCTGAGTACCAAAGGCACGACCTTGAAAAAGCACAGCAGGACTGTCCACTCGTAGTAAGATTTGGAATGCCCACGTAGCCCCGCAGGCCCCCTCTGGTCCTAAAGCCCCACCCCCCGCATGAGAAGGGGGAGCCCTGTGTTTGGGGGAGCACACAGCTCTGATACGATGTCCACGACCCTTCTGTTTCTTCGGAACCTGGTGAGCGAGGCACCTGCTGACAGTGTCCCTCGAGTCCCTGCATTGTAGGATCCCACACCTCCCCGCCAGCTTGTTTGCACCGTTCTATTTTGGAAATCCCCACCAGAGGTACTAGCAAACTCTTCTCAAGCTTCTAGAAGTTTCTGCCTGGGATTATTTTATTCATAGAGTAATTCTGGCAGCCAGGGTTACTTCTGCATCTTTGCTTTGTACCATAATTAGCCAAACAACATTAGAGAAAAACAGATCACAACAATGGTTTGCTCGGTTTCAGACTCTCATATGCCGTCTAGAGCCTGGCAGGGAAGAGCTCCCTGTGACGGCTGCTCTCCACTGCAAAAAGAAGCTGAGGTTTTCTACCAAGTATTTCACAAAAACAGACAGAAGATTCAGTGAGAGATCTGGAGGAAAATCTGATCCTGCAAAACACAACTAAAACATACTGTCTTCATCTTGGAATTGAGCTCCTGATAAGACGACAATAGATCAGTGAGCCCTTCCTGACTCAAGTATCTCAGAACTGGGATTACATCTTTTACCTCCCAACTATGCCCACGGCCCAGCGGGACCGTTTACAGCTGATGAATCAGTTATAATTATACAAGATTATCCGGGAATAAAAACACTGGACGAAGGCAGCAGGACAGGGAGAGCAGCTCCTGGCTTTGCAGAAAATAACGGCGACGTCGTGAGCCCCGTCAGCGTAATCACGCATGGACACCCATCCCCTGCCCTCTCTGCTCCGTTCAGGGGAGAGCTCGTGTCACCAGTGTCTCACTGAAGAGCCGGTTTTTAACTGGCATCATGCCACTTAATTTCCGTTTTCATTCAGGGCTGTCTGCCTTGTGTTACTTGTGTATTTTCAGTTTACTCCAAAAATTGGATCTAAAATCGTAGACACTGAGAAGATTGCAAACCTGCAGTTGCACAGAAGCCCTGAGAAGTGAGGGGCGTTGCCAAACTCCCAGTGCAGTGTGGGCTTGTGGGAAGAGAAAGAGTTTGGAGGCGGCAGCCATGAGTTCAGAATTAATGCGCCTGCAGGACCTCATGTTCCTCCTCTGTAGGACGAGAATGGCAGCGTCAGCCTGTGGGTTCCGTGTGAAAGTCACCGCACCGTGTGTGGCGTCTGGTGCTGCCAGTCAGTTATTAGGCACCCTGCAGAGTGTGGCTGTGAGTCTGGTGTTGCTGCTCTCAGAAAACACCCATATGTTAGTAAAAAAATGGAACATTTTCTCTTCCACTGAACGAGTGCCCAAGATCCTCACAGAAGAAAGTCCCCCTCTCTGCGTGCCGTTACCACCCACCCAGAGTGAGGAAAACAGTTGCTGTCACGGGCCCGGCAGTTTAGAGACTGTGGTTATCAGTTGACACTCGGATGGTTTCTGTACAATGTATGGGAAACGTATGGTAAAGGGTAAAGTGCCCCACAAACGCAGGGCTTGCTCACGTTACTGGTAACTAATAACGGTGGCCTTGTCGAGTGCCGGGGGTCGAGGCAGAGCTGTTTGCAGCCACTCTGATCTACGATGTGACGATGATGAGGGCGCCTGGGCGAGGGCCGTCAGCGGACAGTGACGCCAGATCGCGTCGGTGTGGTTTGCCTGCCTGATGGGTCTGGAGGAAGAAGAGGCACCTGCAACTCGGCACTTTACACCTTCCACCTTCCCGAAGTGAGAGTGATAAAGTGCGGGGGAAGCAGATTGGCCAAAGGGCTCGAACAGAACGGGGGCTCCAGGTCTGGGCACAGCCCATTACCCTCCCCTCCCCGTCTGGACGGTGTCCTCCCGCTGCCGCCCGCACCGTGCTTCAGTGGGCAGAGGGAGCTGGAACCGGAGCTCGTGAGACCAACACCCTCGACACTAGACAACGCCACAGAATAGCTCAGTAAATGCTCTAAACTGGAGCCAGCACCTTTTGGCCCATCTTGCAAGAGAGAGAACCCACTGGGCCCTGCAGGAGGCGGGACGGGGGAGGGGAGCCCCGGCTTCCGTGGTGTTAAGGCTCCGCAAGCATCTTTCTGCCTCTCGTGAGTCTCACACAGAGAGGGGAGCAAGGGCGGGGCTTTGCGTTCTGTTTCAAGGTGAGGAGTGTGAAGCATGAAGCAGGAGGGTTTGCCTTGCTCAGGAGCCCCTCTGGTTAACACTCACTGCAGTGCTTGTGCCCATCACCACAACTGCCACGGCTGCCTGGTCCCAGCATCAGCCCAGTTCCTGTCCATGGCTCAGGTTGGCGGGAGGCTGATAGCAGCAGGCTTGCGGCACTTAGTTTATTTCCAGAGCATCCATGTCTTTCAAACTGCAGAGCACCCCCCAGACGTAAAGTCAGTGTAATGAAGTAGGATGATATGAAAGGGGGTAGAAGCTTTAACGGAGGAGGTAATGTGGTGTGAGATGGAAAACATCAGAGTGCATAAGAGTGGTGAGAATGGGGAACCCTTCATAAGTCCTGTCTCCGTGTGTGTATGCGATGGTGGGTTATGGTCAACACACTGATGGCCGTCGGCATTGGTCACTGCAGAGAATGACTCCACCCAAGTATAAGGATCAGCACCACCGAGGACCCAGCTGTGGGTGGACACCCTTTGTGGGGGGGCTGGGGAGGCGTCCTCCAAGAGACAGAAAGTAGAGTCGCAGGCTGTTGAAATGTAAACATAGTACCTGCATCTTACCAGGTGCCCTCAGACCAGGTGCACCACCACAGCTTCCTGAGCTCCTTGCTGGTCTGTGGCAGGAGAGCCCACCGTGTGACCGTTCCAAGTGGCAGGTCAGGCAGAAAGCAAAGTGAAGACAGGACTGAAGCTCAACCCAGCACTGAGTGGGAAGGCAAAGGCGCCTCCCTTCTCACACACAGATGTGTTCCCCGTGTGACACCCACACACAGGACTGAACTCTTACCCCCGAACCGGTTCCTTGCCGCTCCCAGGAGGCAGCCAACATAGCGAGACACAAGAAAGGGTTTACTATTGCAAGGCGCTGAGCGAGGAGGTGGGAGACATTTCTCAAATCCGTCTCCCTGAGAATTTGGGGGCTAAGATTTTTAAAGGTAGTTCGGCAAACAAAGGGCTAGGGAATCGGGTCTGCTACTTGGCTGGGGATGAATTCACACAGTTGGGAAGCAGAAATTGTCTTCTCAGCTGAGACAATTCTGGGTAGAGGGTCGTAGGACCTTTGGGGTCAGGTCCACGCATGGCCACTGGTCTGCCTGGTGTCAACTGGGCTCCCCGAGTGCAGGGTCTGGAAGATACCTCCAAGATCAACCTTAGGGCTCACAATGGCGATGTTACCTGTAGAGGTGACTGGGGAGTAATCTTGCCCCCGTCAGGGATGCTGACACGTCAGCAGTGAGCAGCTACGGGAGGCAAGGGAGGAACGATGGCTGGTCAGCGTTTAGCTGTGTGTGTGCCTCCGCAGGAATCAGACTCCTACCGCGGTTCTCGCCTTGCGGCCTTACGTTGCTTTAACATAGCTGCTTTCAGAAACGCAGAGCAGTGGGGGTCTGTCTGCCTGTTCTCTGCCGCCCCTCCTGCCAGGGTTTTTACCCAGCCCGTGGGTCTCCACCAGCAGGTGTGGGACATCTTCAGTTGCAAACTGAGAGACAAATGGGCAACGTGGGAGGGACAAAAGCCACTGTCGGAGAAAGCGGAGGAGCTGTGATTTGAGTTAAAGCAAGAAGGCAGGTGATGTTCAGAGACGCAGTTGGGGAGAAAGGCAAGGGGCCGATGCTGGACCCAAGTTCTGGGGGCGCAGAGGGAGGCCTCAGGTGTGAAGGGGGGTCGGATCGAGGGGACATACAGGGCACTGTGTTAGCAGACCTGGATGGCGAGTCTCTGTCTCTGAGGCACGGAGCACGTAGATTTGAGCCAGACTGGGTCAGAATCCCGAGTTCACCTTCATCGCTACAGTGTCGGGCAGGTGCTCCAGGTGCCTCAGTTTTCTCGTCTATAAGTCGTGGGAACAGTGGCGCCAAGCTCATGGAGCCCTCATGAAGGTGGATGTGCGTGGAACAAACCTACTTACTGCGGGGAGGGGCAGAAGGGGGAGCTTCTCGCGGGGTCTGAAGTCAGCGGCATTAGAGGAGATGCAGACATCGGTCCTGATGTCCCCAGGTGAGGCTGGGACCTTAGAGCTCCCACTGAGCTCTAAGGCGTGTGAAGATGCCCACACTCTGGACAAAGACAGCGAAACTCAAAAGGCCACGTCGTCTCCCAAACGCTGCTGGCTAACAAGGCAGACAGAAACGTCATAGAGCCCCAAATTCAGGGTCATCTGCCCAAAGCACAGCTAGAGCCAGCCCTGTGGCACCAGTGCTCGCGGGTAGAGAAAGGTTTATTTGATTTGGCCAAAGCAAGAGATCACTCAGATCTGCCCGTCACAGAGACGAGGCCGGGGCTTTTATGCAGGGTGAGGGGCAAGGCCAGGGGACATGTGTGTCACTTGCAGTGTCAGCACCTTGAGCAACCAGACTTCTGGGCATCGGCAGCAAGTCTAAGCTTTCTCAGGGGTGTCCATTCCTTCCACAAAACAGACTCATAAATTCTCCTCGGGACCCTGGAGCAGCTCCTCCTGCTCCACAAAGAGGCAGCATGGCCAGTCACTGATGGTAATTGATAATAATTGCTACGGAGCAAGAGGTGCTGGGCGAGAAGGGGTTAACATGTGCCACAACCAGGGCCGCGTCCAAATTTACATTATTTCAGTCACTAAAGATGCCGGGGCACCAAAATCTCAAGTGGCCGAGTTACGGAGACACGTCCAGACTCTGAGAAGTAGACGAGTGATCCTCCGGCAGGCCCACGCGCTGGCCCTGGAGCAGCTCCCGCGGGACAGGGCGGCCAGGACTTCCACGGCATTGGTGTCTTCCCAGGGCACGGGAAGCAGAGCAGGGAGGGCTGCACCGGCTGGAGCGCCCAGCCAGGCTGTTGACCATCCTGCAGGGAGAGGGAGGGAGAGCAGAAGGAGGCAGGGCGTGTTCTGGCGGCCAGAGCCTTTTTGCATTTTGCACACTGCAGCTGTGTGGCGTCTACACACTGGAAGTACCCAAGCGTGTGGGGAGAGAGGGGAGCCTAGAGAGGCTGCAGCCTCCTCATCCTCTCCCTGTAGGTTCCGAGGGGTCCTCACTCTTCTTGGATTCAGGATCTCTAACTCCAGGCTGGGGTCAGGGACGTCCAGGACTAAGGCGTGCTATCCGCTGCAGGGCACCGGGGCTCTGACTGGCCCCAGGGGAAAGGCCCCAACAGCTGCGGCGAGTGCTGCTCTGTTCCAGGGCTGTTCCAGGACATGGATGGGGCCAGAAGGTTCTTTGGGCGAGGTGCACTTGTGGGCCCAGAGGCGAGTCTCGGGTTGTATCCGGCGCTGCATCAGGGCAGGGAGGGAAGGACATGGAGGATGGGCGTGGCCCTGGCGAAGGGCGTCTCTACCTCAGCTTCTGCTCGTCTCGGTTCAGTTCAGCTCCACCACTCGCTGAGCACTGGCCACGCCCTGCACTGTGCAGGGCTGCTGCGTTCCTTGGGGACGTGACTCTTGGGTGGGTGGGGACTCGCTATGCCCGAAGGAGCTGGGAGGCCCCTAGGGAGCCCGGCCACTGGGCATGGCCTGACCCCTCTCTGCCGGGCATTCCCGTCTGCCTCCCCCAGGGCTCGAAGACTGCCTCCTTCTAAAGGGTTTCTGCAGAGCAAGGTCGTGGGGTTGCTGCAGCAATGAGACAGCAGGAAGTGGGCCGGGCACGGCACCTGCGTCATTCATTGATCGGATGTAGCAGGACACGCGGGTGGGCAAAGGTGGGCCTGCTGACCCTTCTGAGTCTGTTCTTTACTTGAAAGCAGCGCCCAGGCCCCACCCCCTGTTCAGGGACGATAGGACCCACAGACACTCTGATTTGCCACTATCACTCCGTGTTAGAGCCATAAAGCTGTCTCCCCCAATAGACGCCAGCCACTGTCACTGGGTTCCAAAACAGCGGTGGCATGGACTTCCACTGCGCCCGGACTCTCGTTTGTCCCCCCCACCCGTAGTCACAGCCTGTATGTGAGAAAGGGCTTTGCATCTCAGGGACACGGGCTGGGCTCGGGGCAGAATAAAGCCAAGGGTCCCCTCTGGGACTTGTGGCCTCATCCCCTTCAGCATCACGCTGTCCTCCGAGGCCGTGGCCATAATCCCAGGGCAAGCCAAGCGTCGGGGAGGTGGGGACGAGGCTGTCAGGAAGGGCTTGCTGTCTCCTGGCTGTGCTGTTTCTCTGTCTGTGCCAGGAACAGCACAGCGACACCCGGTGACCGTCACTGACACACGTGCCTGCCAGCTGTGGGCCGGGCCCCTTCCCGCTCACGCGGCATCCTTGAGCTGTTTCCCATAGTCAGGACCTGTCTGTACAAGTTCTTGTTCTCCGAACAGTAGAACCAAGAATAATTAATAATCAGATGCAATTGGGTATAGGAAATGTTCCGAGTGCTGTTTATAATTTACAGTTAATTAACTTCCCCTTAAAAAAAAAACCTTGAGACCTAATTTTTTGTCTGAGCTATTGTGTTTGATATCCATTATTTTTTAAATGTGTTTTCACTGATATTAGAAAATCATTATGCAGAATATCTCAGTCTGATTAAGGTGACTATTGCTCAGTTAGGATTTTCTTTGAAAATGTGTATTATAATGAGCTTTTCTGCAATGCTTCATAAAAGGAAATATTATTCTCATTATATAACTTAAAACTAAAGCCAAACAGCATAAGAAATGTTACATATAATTTTAAGGCTATAATTTTGCTTTGTGGCAAAAAAATACTAACTTTCCGAAGAGGCCAAAATAGGTCAATGCTTTAAAAAAGAAACCCTCAGTAAATACAAACTGTGGTAAATCTCAGTTGGTAGTTAAGTCACTATCCAATTAAAATTCAAATTTCAGAATTTCAATTATTTTTAGCTTTCTGGTAAATAGTAACATGATGATCAGCTTTGGCAAAATACCAGGGGAAAAAATGTAATTGTCTAAGGAAATTAAAAATCATTATAGGGTTGATAATCCCTTTTACCTAGACACTAACCCAATCACTATATAGATTATTAAATTAATATGGAAGTCAGCTGGAGGAGGATGGTGGAACATTCTTTTTTAAATTAAACACATTTCAGGAATTTGAAACAATATTTGGCAGGCTGTCTCCAGGCCGCCTGACTGCCCGGCCCTGGGCCTGGGAGAGAGTGTCACTTGGTGGGGTGTTTTGAGGTCTGGACGTTCCCACCTGCCCAGCATGCACAGCCAGAACCACAGGTGCACGTGGGCTGCGTGGGAGGGAGAAAAGGGATTCTGGAAACAAGAGGATGAGGATGTCAGAGAGGACTGTCACCTCCTCCTACATTTCCCATGGGTCCTTTCACTTGCTGGCTGTGTGGGCTTGAGCACATTATTTAAACTTTTTTCCCCTTTACTTTCCTTAAGGGGAAAAAATTAAAGATAATAACAACATCTCCCTGGGTTGTTGCTCTGAGGACGAAGTACGTCCATGCAGGCAGAGCAGCCAGGTGTGTGAGTGCTCCCGCCCTCGACATCCTCCCCCATGGAGGGCCCACCTGGAAGCTGCAGGTCCCCCAGGACTCAATAAGGAAATGCACACAAAAAAAGCCACACACGGGTTTTACCTGTGACTCCTGACAGCAAGAAGGGAAGGATAACGACGTTGCCCGGATCTGGGGTTGGAGGGGGTCGGAGTGGAGCACTTCGTGGCTCTCCAGAAGTTGGGACGTGGTCACTTTGGTTTCCTCCCCATTTGGCCTGGGTCAGCCTCACCGTCCTGGGGTTCTATCCTCACCCAGTGTCTTTGTCATAAAAAGGAAAAGTGACGAGGATTTGAGTGGGGTTGTTTGGTCGTTTTGTTGCAAAGGAAACGTAATTCCTGCAGAGGCTTTAAAAAATGTGCAATTAAGAACCTGGCAAGGCTCGTTGGCTGGCGGCTAGCGGCCCTGGTGAGGGCAGAGGTCGTCTGCCCCAGCTCCACCCTCCCAGGAGTGCCAGCTGCGTGCGCTTTTCTCTTCTCCAGTCACCCCGGTCAACGGGGCGGTCAGGAATGAGTTTTCCCACGATGGCGAGGTTATTCTGTTAACAGAAATCCTGAGACGGCCAGAGGCCTGGGCTCACCGGGCCAGAAGGCTCCGTGGCCACTCAGCCTTGGCTATCAGATCATCTGGTCCTGGCCCATCTCCAGTTTGAGCTTCTCGTGCTCCTCAGTTGGGCCCGGACTACCTGTCTCCACCCGCAGCTGGCACGCAGCCCCGTGACCCTAACCGGTGCCGCACAGCACTTGCAGGGCACGGGCCGCAGTGCAGGAATTTCACATTCGTAATGAATGTGCCTCTCACAGCAACACCCAGTGAGGTGCATACTGCTACTGTAACTGTTTTACAGATGAGGAAACTGAGGCACCAGGGCTAAGTCACTTGCCTAAGGTCATGTGGCCAGTGGGTGGCAGAGCCAGATTTGAATCCCAAAAGTCTAGCTTCAGGGGTCCGACTCCTGACCCTACACACCCAACATCTTCAGGGCGGGTGTTCTGTTCACACCACTTCCTAGTCCCACGGTGCCTCTCGGGTCCCTCTCCAGGAAGCCTTCTAGGGTGGTCCCAAGTTCACCATCCCCTCCCCGACTTCCACGTTACTGATTCGGCTCACATGACACTCCTAGAATAACTAAGAGCAAAGGCGAGTGAGGCCCACCACAGTCCACGTTGTCTCCTCTCTCCACCCCTCATCCCTCCCGGGGCAGGCCAGCCTGTCCCCCTGTCCCCTGGCTCTGAGGGTGGCCTCCCCACAGGGACGTGCAGGTGTCTGTCAAAGCCCCTGCTCAGGGGCTATCGGGACATAAAAAACTCCCTTTCCTGCCCTCCCGCAGCCCTTCCACCCCGCTCAGAGACGGCAGAACCGAAACTAGACCAATAGTCACTGGTTTCTCGTGGTCTTGGGTGACTTGTACCCAGTCGTTTTGCAGCGCGAGGGCCTTCGCACAGCGGCTGCCCGTGCTGAGGATGGGGGAGGCCAGACGCTTCTGTGCAGATCTTGTATTTCCTGATCCACAGTGAGACTGTTCCCCTTAGCTGGTAAGATCCTTGTGGCTGAAGGCGACGTCCCTCACATCCTTCCCGTCCTTGGGAGCAGGTGTCACAGCGCTGGAGTAGTTGTTCCGCGGGAAGTCCTGGGCACACGAAAGGGAGCGTGGATGCTGAACACGGGTCCACGACAGTCCTCAGTAATGCTGGGATGTCTGGGCCTTTCCATGGTGCCAGGGGCCCCGCACGTCATCTGATGGTCCCCTCAACTCTGCGGGACGAAGGTGCGCCGGTTGGGAAATGGCTCAGAGAGGGCAGAGACCAGCCCGAGGAGCAGGGGGCTGAGCGGGGACCTGAAGCACGTGGCCTTAACCAGGCACCGTGCTCTTCCTCCGCACCCGCTGCCTCCCCGGCGGCTCTGCCTTCTGGCCAAACCCGCTCCAGACTGCACAAACCCACGCGGCCTTCCGTTTGGCAAACGCAGCCTCCCACAGGCTCGGTTCTCGCCTGTGCCCTGTCCTGGGAACCTGTATCTGGCGGTTTTTTTAAGAGCTTAGGAGGCAGTTTGGCTTCCGTCTGATGACAGGCACTCTAGAGTCTGCCGAAAGGAGCTGAGTCCGTGTCTGAGTCAGGGGCCCACGAAGCCGGCCCTGGAGCCACGTGGAGAAGCGGCAGATCCACAGGCACGCTCAGTTATCCGCGGGACCAGACCGGACGCGTCCTGCGCCACACTGTGTCTAAATATTGCAGACGCTGTTGTGAGGACTGAGACGCAAGTTATTTTTGAAGAGACACTGAGTGTTTACAATTGAATTGAAGTGTGACACATGAGTTTTTTCTGTAAGAAGTGGTGCTCTCAGTCTTTACAAAGATTGAGAAAAGGTGAGCTGAGCCAGCCCCCGTGTTGTACAGTAAAAGAAGAGGCCTGGAGAGGTGGGACCAGAGCCGGAGGCTCCGTCCCCGCGTCCTGTTCACGTCCCTCCCAGGACGGCACGTGGCCTCTGGAAGTAGCCGGTGGGAAAGAGGCGTTTTTCTAAGTGGTGCTAATTTTCCATGGATTTTTCTCCAAACGTTACTCTTCTCTCTACTGAGACAGATCCCCATTTTGTGGGGCCTAGAGCTTATAAAACTTGGGGATCCTCCCTAGAACAAGAACAGGAGACTCTGATCGCAAGCTGGAGCCTGTGAAGGGGAGCCCTGAGACCCCGGCTTCTCTGGCCTCCACCCCTAGGCTGCTCCCTGTGCCACAGCGAGCCCCCGACTCTCCTGGAAGCACACTGCAGCTCTCCGCTTACCTAAGCTCTGCCCCAGTTTGATCATCTTCCCTGACGAGAACCCACTTGTGCTTCAGATGCCTCCTTGACATCAACAGGCAATTTACAGTTCAGGACGGGGAGGAGAGAGCTGGGAGGCTATTTCTCCTGCACAGCTCCAGCATGCAGGGACCTCCTCCCGGGGGCAGCCTGTCCCCTCACCCAGCACGAGGGGCCAAGGCGGCAGCGATGGGGGGCAGGGGCTGACCCATAGGGGTGGACATTCAGGGCTCAGGCCACGGGACCAGTGCCGGAGGCCACCCTGCTGCCTTTCCTCCCCTCCCCCTCCCCCGAGTCTTGTGCAAATCCAGCTCCTAACAAGGTCTCCAGCTCGTGTCTGAATTCCAGCGACGGATTCCCCCTACTTCAAAAATGAACTGGGATTCAAGCCTACAGTGTTGTTCCACAGTGTCCACACCAGCAGACGTCCCGCTTGTCCTCTGCTTCGCTGTGAGAGTGTGAACCGGTCTCTCTGTGTCTGGCCACACAGCACGACCTCCATCCACTTACCTACCGCGTGGCCGAGTGGGTGGATGGCGGAGGATGAATGAATGAACAAGCGAGTGAGAAGCAGGAGAGCATCTTTGCCACACTCTCACCTGTTTGGGCACGACACAGGTGAATACAAGGCCTCAGGGCCGTAAGTTCTGGAATCTTCTTCAAGTGCCCATAGTAAAAATGAAGAGGAGAGAGACCCAAAAAGAGCATAACTGAGGGTCGGAGCCCAGCGTGCTGGTGCAGGTCTCCTCTTTTCCATTTTTCTATGGAAACTTTTTTTTAACTGAAGTTGATCTCAGAAATCCAAAATACGATGGCTTAAAACATTGACATCTGCAAACCAGGCACAGCTCTCCTCCCCTCCCCTCTGCACCCCCGGGGAGGGGGCCGGGGCGTCCTCATGGTATGGCGGATGGAGCCACGAGTGAGCGTTCCAGGCAAGCACAAGCCAGGGCCGGGCCACACCACCCTTCACGGCCCAGCTTCACACAGCATCACTTGTACCACGTCCCATTGGCTCAGGACTGCCCTGGTTCAAGGAGAAGGATGTCACCTCTTAGTGGGAGTGTCAAGCCCTAGAAATGCCGCCGAGGCCAGTTTTGGAGAATGCAGTGTGCCACACTCAGCACTCAGTCATTTATGCTAAGGTATAAATGACTTCGTAGAGAAAGGGCACCAGTAACCCCAGATAGCGTCAGGAAATACCGTGATTCATCTTCAGATGTTTCTGACGTTCTTGTCTATGCCCAGCAGCCGTGTACCCGAGCCCTTCCCCGGGAGCTGGATCCCTGGACCGAGTGCGATGCTGTTGCCCACAGCCTCGCTCTCTTGAGGCCTGTGCACACACTGACTTTGGGGAAACAGCAAATAGCATCATCAGGGCTCATCAGTCCTGGGAGCAGAACCGGGGACAGAGGCGCTGTCCTGGCTCCTCCGGCTTTAGGCAGTGGTCCAGCCGTCTCTGCAGCAACTGTGAAGCCAGGAGCGTTTTATCCTCTGTGCCTGGGGGGAGCCTGGAGCTGTGCATTCTGCCCCTAAGAAGACATGAGCTTTGAATTCCCAAAGCTCCAGCTCCTGACAGAAAACCCAGGCAACGGGGGGCGTTCGCAGTGCAGCTGCTCTGCCCTCACGGTAAATGAGGCAGCAACCGAGCTATGCACTGGGCAGGTGACTGCCTGGGAAGCAAGGGCAGGAGGATCCGCCTTGCTAGCCTTGTGTCCTGGCTGGCCGTGACTTGGGGCAGGGGACAGTGTTCCTCACCTCCACGTCCCCTGAGCTGAGCACAGGCCATGTGTCCATGTGGCGGGATTTAGATGCCAGGCTCTGGCTGAGGACACCACGGCCCCCATCAGGAGTTCACAGGCCTTCCCCACCCGGCCCCACCCGGCCTTGCTGCACCGGAGAGCAGAGCCAACAGGGTCCTGAGGAGCCCGTGCTGCTACCCCAGACCGTCTGCAGGCCCTCATTTCCTTTCAGCCTCATGCCAGCGCCTCTCCTTCTGCCCGTGGATTTCTCTGTGGCCGGAGGCCAATGGTGGGCGTGACCGGCCAGCTTCGGGACTCCCAGACAGAGCCACCGAGGGGATTTCAAGCGTGTCTCCAATATTGGCCTCCTTTTTGGTGCTTTTTGTGGCTGTCCTGGTGCCCTGTCTAACTCCATGCCCTGCGGCTGTGCAGTGACCTTTCACCAGACCTAGGGATTGGGATCCCCAATTCCAGCCGCTGACACCGGGCTCACAGCCGCTGCTCCCTGGGGAACTGCGTTTGGCGCTTGGGCTCTCGTTTAGAAGTGAGGTCTCTCCGCCTTGTTAAAGAGCCGTCAGGAGACAGGTGGGGGAACTGTTCTTCCCTGGGCTTGGGTCCTTTGCAGGCTCCTGACATGGTACCTGGCGGGTAGCTCGTCTTCCTCTCGTGAATGGGTCAGCTGGAAAGCTCTGACTCGGTGGAGCTGTTGGAGTAGCTCTGTCTGAAATTAAGGGCCTCAAGAGCTCGTACCATACTGCAGACCTCTGAGGTCCATGCATGAGTGTTGGGTTGGCCCTTGTCACTTTAAGCCCAAAGGGATTTTGTCCTACTGAATACACCTTTAATGCTGTTTGGCAAAAATGAGTAACAATTCAAATAATGGTGTTGGCTTCTTCATCATATAGTGACAAGTGAGGAAAACCAGCCCAGATCCTACTATGGGCTTAGGCTGCATGGATAAAACTTTTGATGTTTTCAAGAGAGAGGCAGCCATTGACTGACAAATGTCCCTAAATGATTCTTTCTGTTCTGATGCTTAATGGTCCCCCAAGAGGACAGGGAAGGGGAAGGAAAGATGTATCCTCTAGTTTTCTGAGTTAGTTGTACTTGCTCAAAATTGCAAGTTACTCATTTATTCCAGGGCAAAGGTTCATGCAATTAATTCAAGTTAATGAAATAAGTGTTTTCTCTCTGTTTGCAAAACTCTGTTCCTAAACTCCATTTGGTGCATGGCATTTAAGCCAAGTGCCTCATTAATCTGGAGTCCTGGAAAAAATGTTTGCAGAATAGGGACATTCATAATTAATGCTAAAATGTCAAGGTTTCTTCTGCCTGGCCCCTTTGTTTCTTATACTTAATTGTCTCTTTAATGAGCAGCTAACATACAGAAAATAAAAACACCAAGGAGCAATGTGTTAAAGGTCATTTAGGGAAAAAGCTGTCCCGGTTTTCTGTGGCTGGCCTTCTGGCATGAGGGAGTCTCTCTTTGTGTGCCACATCTCACTGTGCGATGGCATGGAAAGGAACTGACCTTTGCCCCCACGCCAGGTATTTGTCACCCCTGCACTAGGTGGTCTCCAAGTTCCCTTCCAACCATTACATTTTATAATCTGCAGTGATCGTCCCTCTGCTTCCAGGTTCTCTGAACGATGAATTGAGCTTTGTGCCGATGCTCTGGCATTCGCTGACGGCACTGATGGAAACAGAGTCTTCCGAGCCGAGCCTCGGGGCCAGCCGTCATCCACGTCTTCTGTCTCTTGTCCCTGCACGTTTGAGGTCAGGGCCAAAGCCAGAGCCAAGCAGTAGCGTTTCCGTTAGGTCTGAGAGCAAGTCTAGAAATGAGATTTTAAAAAAGATGAGTAGAAAGGAGAGGTACCCCCGGCCTCCTCGCCCGGCCACCTCTCGCCAAGCCTATTGGGTACCGATGACAGTTCCCTGATTTGGCACCAGAGACCCATTCGTCATCCCTGTGGTCTTGGGAGATTGCTTTGGGTTCAAAGAGGAGAAACAGATGAGTAGTCTCTTCAGGGGGTTTGTTGTTATTGTTTGTTTGCTTTTGTGCAAAGCTGCTTCATTTGTAAAGCCCTTGTTCAGCCAGCCATTTTTCTGTTTTGGGTTTTCCTGAGTTGGCTGTGAATCAGTGTCCCGTGGAAACTGCTGCAGGGCTCCTCCGCTGATTCCTGGGGCTCTGCCCCCTCCTCCCTCTGCGCCCTGAATTCTGCTCACTCGCAGGGATTCACGGGAGCCCCGTCAGCCCTTTCCCTCCAGCCCTGCCGTGCAGAAGTGATTGAGCACAATCACCCGCAAATTGCCTGGCAAATGGTGCCTATTTTTTCCAGCAGACCATCTGCCAGGGCCTATTACTCACCACTCCATGCGCGGCCCAGGTGCATCCAGTGACTCTGTGGAAAGTGACTTCTGAATCACCTCATTCCAAACGCGCACCTGAACATCACTCTCCTGGCTGCTGCAGACACTGGAAAATTACAAGCCCCCAGGTTTGGCCTGGCTTCTTCTCTCCCCCTCAGGCGCCTCAGTGACCTTTGAGTTTCGTGGGCTCTGGACACGCTGCTGAGGACGTGGGCAGGATGCCAAGGTGGAGGGGCCTCCAGGGACCACTGGACCCGGCCTTCCCTGAGCACTGGTTTCCAGCCGCAGGGGCGCCTAGGGGGTGGCAGTCAGACTGCCACAGGCTTCGTATTTCCTGAGAGTCCTCTGTGCTGGGTGGAGCTGGGCACAGACCCTGTGCCACACGAGGCGGGGGTTTCTGCAGGCTGTGGGGAGCCTCGAGGGTCAGGCCCCGCAGGAGAAGGCACTTAGTGAAGAGGGTGCGGGCGAGTGCGGCTCTGGCTGCCACCCAGGCGGAGTGTGAGCAGCAGGGCCACGCTGACACCCAGGCCTCCTCGGGGACCCTCGTCCTGGCCGTCTCCGCTCCTCCCCAGTGGCCCCCGAGAGCTGGGAGGCTGCTGACCTTGCCCATTTCCTCCCGAGCTGCAATGTGACCTCCCTGAACAGTGTTCCAGTCTGTCCGGTTCTCTGTTGTGTCATATACGCTCGTTTTGTTTTGTCCCCGTGCTTTCAGGTCGGTTACACTGCTGGAAAGAATCCCTTGACCTAAGAGCTGTTTCTCAATGAGATGGACTCTCTGGCTCCCATACTCTGACTGGTTGCACTGGGAAGTGTCTTCTACTGACATGTTAAAAACACAGTAGAATTTTCTTTTTCCTACAGAACTCACCTGTAGTCGAAACTCTGATTAGCCAAGATGGAATACTGGGTGTTTCTGGTTGAAGCCTGTTTCCATTTCAGTACTTAAGATGGGCCCGTCGTGTTTCCTGCCACACGCAGTGAAATTGCCGTGCGGCCTCAGTTTCCGCCCCATGTGCTGCCCTTCACGCCCGTCTGCTCTTTCTGTTCCCGCAGAGGAGATTCTGAAGACCCACATCGCGCACTGGTGGTCTCCGGACGGCACCAGGCTCGCCTACGCCACCATCAACGATTCCCGCGTCCCCCTCATGGAGCTCCCGACCTACACCGGCTCCGTCTACCCCACCGTGAGGCCCTACCACTACCCCAAGGTAGGCGAGGGAGCCACGGAGCGCACGCTTCGCATGGCGCACGAGCCCCCGGCCGAGTCAGCGCGGAGGTGCAGCAGAGCAGCTAACGGGAAAGATCAGTTCTCTCGTTACATTGCGTTACATCCCCATCTCTGTCGAGTTGAGTGCTGGCTGGTTTACTTTATTTTAAATAATTGAACTACTGTGAATCATTTGCCTGAGCTTCACTAAACCAAAAGGAACACACTGCCTCCCCTGGTGACTCCTGGTGACAAAAACCCACACTGCCCACTCTTGCTTTTCATATTTCTTTTTTGAATTTGGCTTCCAAAGGTCAGAGAACTCTCTGCCCCGGTCCCCTGGGCCTGGGCGCGGCTGTTTTGGGCTTGGTCATTGCTCTGATCTGAATGATTGTGTTCTCCTCAAATTGAGACATCAAAATCCCAACCCCCAAGGCGATGGCCTTAGGAGGTGATCAGGCCACGAGGGCAGAGCCCTCACGATTGGGATCAGTGCCCTGATAAAAGAGACCCCAGCGGGACCCCTCCCCACTTCCACCATGTGAGGACACAGCGAGCAGGCGCCCTGTCCAGACACCAAACCTGCCAGCGCCTCGATGTTGGACACGCAGCCCCAGAACCGTGAGAGGCACGTCGTGTCGTTTGTGAGCTGCCCGGGCCAGGGCGCTTTGTTGTAGCAGCCTGCGTGGACTAAGTCACGCTCCACCCAAAGAGCCAGTGAACAGCAAGCGTCCAGTGGAATGAGGGGCGGGGACATCAAACCTCACTTTGTTACCAAATCACAGCACCCCGGTGGGAGGGAGGGCCGGATGCCAAACCCCCACAGCCCGCTCAGCTGCGGATGTCTGAGTGCGGACGCAGCTCTCCTGGGCACACGGGGCTGACTCCTAGCTGCCCCAGGTGCTTCTAGACGGCTCCAAGGCCACTGGGCTGGGTGGATGTGAGTGGCTCTCTGCCTGGCCACCGCCTTGTGACTGGGGCCCACTTCCTACCCCTCCAGCCTCTGCCAGGGAACGTCTGAACCTCAACGTCCTAACCTGCCAGAGAGCTCTGGAAGCTGGTGGTGCGTGTGTTCTGTACTCACCAGCCTAGAGTTGGGAGCAAGAGGAGCAATAAACATATACGTGAGATAAAAGGGGTTCCCAGAGTCACAGACTAGAGAAAGGAAACTCCCGGTGTCTTAGCCACTCAAGCCGCCACCACAGAATACCAGACCTGGCTGGTTTAAACAGCAGGAGTTTATTTCTCACAGTTCTGGAGTCTGGGAGTCCCAGGTGAGGATGCTGAACAGTTTGCTGTCTGGGAAGGACTGACTGTCTGGCTTGCAGACAGCCATCTGCTCACTGTGTCCTCCTATGGAGGGCAAGAGAGGGCTCTGGTGTCCCTTTCTCTCCTTTCATGGGCACTACTCCCACCACGGGGGAACTACCCTCATCTAACCCCAATCACCTCCCAAAGGCCCCACCTCCAGATACCATCACATTGGGGGTTAGGGCCTCAATACGTGAATTTGAGGGGACACATTCAGTCCATAGCACCTGGCAATAAGACTCTTTGTCAAAAGCTCTTTGATCAGAGTGGCCGATATCGAGGGGAATCCCAGAATGCAGGGCACCGTTCCCCTGTGGCCACAGCCTTCACCCCCGCCTTCTCCCCGTCTGAGCGTATCTGGATGTTAACATGGATTTGCCGTCTGCAGGGTTCTTTCACTCCTTTTTCTGGCTAATCTTGATTGGACTGAACTCTGTGTCCTGTGGCGGGTCCAGGGTTTTAGTTGGAAGCACAGTTAATAGAGTGGAGTGCTGGGCTGGGCTGATCCTCCTGGCCCTTCTACGTGTCCCCTCACACCAGCATCCGCCCCCGCAACAGCTGCCTCTGACTTCCTCTGACCCCCTGGAGATGGAATGGTTTCCCCAATCTAGGAGCAATGATCTGAAAGCCAGGAGGACTGTCCCTTGTTTTTACAGTGCATTCTGGGACAGGTGCTCTGGAGCGTGGATTATGAAACCCCAGCTTGCTCAGGATTTGCGGGTTCAAGTTTCAGCAGAAAATCAGCATATTCTGGGCAACAGAGCTCAGATGCTCTCTGCCCTGTTCCCACACACTCCCAGACCAGAGCCATGTGGGTGAACTAGCCCGACACAGACCCTGTCCTGAGGCTGCTTTCCTGTGACCCCGAACATCTTCTGCAGGGTACAGAGGGAATGAGGGCTTCCGATCAGACCCTGGGGTCGCCCGACAAGGAATCGCCACCTCTCTCCCTAGCCCCTGCCACGCTTGGACTGCTCGAAGTGGGGAGCGGAACAGAGCCGGCTCCTCTGGGAAGGACGGAAACTTCCCCAGCTGAGCCGTGGGCCCTGCCCCCCACCCTCACCGCTCCCCTCCAGTCTCCCTGCCCCGCATCACTTCCCCTCCTCAGTCTGTCGTCTCTTTCCTCTGAGGTGGGGGTGAAGCAAGTGGCAGGCTGGGGAGGTGGGTGGAATGGGGAGGGGTGGGATTCCTGGGGAAGACAAGGAGTGGCGGCCAGCCCTTGGTCCTTTTTGAAACTGCACGTGTGTGCTCTGTTCTCAACATAGATCTTGCGCCTTCGCACCAAGCTCCAGAGTACCTGGAGTCCCGACCCTCCTGGGAAAGCCTTGCAGAGCCGAGGGGCTGCCCAGGCGCGAGGTCGCTGACTCACACGGCTCTGTCCCTTTCAACCCCCAGGCTGGCTGTGAAAACCCCAGTATCTCCCTGCACGTCATTGGCTTAAACGGACCCACCCACGACCTGGAGATGATGCCACCCGATGATCCGCGAATGAGGTTCGTTTCCCTCCTTCTGTTACGTTATAGGACAAAAAATGCAGATGAGCATCCATGCATGTGATCTCCTCTGGGTCAGATTTACTTTATTACTAACGTAAACATCCAAGAAAGACACGTTGTCCAAAGTTCTCCTCACTGCTTTGTGATTCCGTTTTCTAGGAAAAGTCCTGCGATTTCTGACCTCGTGTCAGGAGCTGCTCGCCCCCTCCCCACCCAGGCTGGGCTCCCTTGGGAGGGGCGTGCAGTTAGCCCCACGTCTCAGTGGGGACACGTCATCCTGCACAGGGCAAACCCTGGACAGCAGACACTGGTGAACTGAGGTGTCTTCCCAGGAAGATCCACGGGTTTTCTTTGCCTTCCGTAAACAGCTTCCCATTTTTAGAGCATTACTTCAGAGCATGGAGTAACTTGCCAGCGTGATTCCTGTTCTGATCCAGGCAGATCTCCCGGGTGGTGGGTAACAGCCATGTTGTTGGTGGAACATACGAACAATATTGCTGACCTGTTATTATTAATATCTGGTTTGGGTGGATTTTTTCTAAATTAAAACAACTGAGTAGGATCTAAGTGAAGTGGTTCGACTGTCAGTTTAGGATTGTTTCCAAATCCAGGCAGTACGGTATCACCATCGTCAAACCTCTCTGTTGAGAATATTGACGAGGAGGGACTGTCACAGTGGGGGACCCACTCACCCACAGAGCCCGTGACTCTGTGAATGGGGCTGATTCATCCCGAGGCGCGGCAAATACCAGCCAAACCTCGCCAGACCATTCGCCTGGGTCGTTGCTATTCAGTTATAGACCCCACGTTATCAGTGGCTCCTGCAGCTTCCGGAAGGGCAAGAACCATGGCCTCAGGTCCGGGTCAGGGACAGCTGCTCCCGCACCTGCTGACTCTGGTACTCTCTGAACGACATGCTCTTCATCTGCAGTAGCTTCCATTGTTGTCCTTGCCGCACACCCCAGAACCTGCACAAAAGCCTGAGGCCTCTGCAGAATTCTGCTGAGGTTCTTTCAGCTCCTCGTCCTTCAGTGAAACCAAAATGCCTCGAGGTCCTTGGGTGAACAGACCCAGCACAGACGTCCAGGGCTCCATAAAGGGCAACCAGCTGCCTGCCCCTCCCAGCCCCGCACTCATCTTCTCCCATGTGGGGGGCCAGATTCTCCCCAGAAGGTTAATGAACCTGGCCCCCAAGCAGCTGGTCCTGGAGCCGCTGATCCACCCTGGGGGCAGCAGCCGCAGTGCCTGCCTCTTAGGGGGGTTGAATGGATTTGGCTGAGGATATGTTTGCTGAGACTTAAAAAAAAAAAAAGAAGTTGAAGATTATTGCTTTGGCTTCTCTCCTGAAGATCCACGTATTTCACTGTTTTCCCTTCGGCCCCCATCCCTGCCAAGCCTCCTGGGGTCTGGTCCAGCAAACTCACCGAATTAATATGGAAAGTCACCTGGAAAATTTCAGCCATCTGTTTGAGTTAATTGAAAATCTCGTTTAGTCAATTTGGTGATGCTGTTTCTGCAGGCTTGATTAGCTTCAAGGACAATGAAAAATTTGCCTCAGTCAGGACTGGAGTTTGGATGCTGGTCCTAGGTTTCCGGCCTGCTCTGATTTCCTGCACTAAATGCAACAGTGCATTTTCTATGCGATATGACTCTGTGGTGTGTAAACATTACACTGTCTCACACTGCTGCTCTGCCACACAGCCTTGAGACTTTTTTTTTTAAGTGAGCACAGATATGTCAGAAATCACAGACTGAATGTGGAGCAGAGATCTGTATTTGCCAACCATAGAGTGAGCGCTGAGAGTCAGCGGTGAATGGAGCTTGCAGTGGGGAGGGGAGACGGACCCGGGACAGATCGTTACCAGCAAGTGAATAATGGCAGGCGTGGAAGGGCCCCAGGGGAGCATGGGAGAGGAGGCCCGCCTGGTCTGGAGGTGGCAGTGCCATGGTCTAGGCCCCAGTTTCTCAACCTCTGCACTGATGACACTTGGGGCTGATAATTCTTTGCGGGGGGGGGGGCGCAGTCCTGTGCATCATAGAGTGTTGGTAGCATCCCAGCCTGTGCCCACTGGATGCCAGTGACATCCTCCCTCGCCCCCAGATGTGGTGATCAAAAGACACGCTGCACTGTGCTGATATGTGCTTTTGTTCTCCAAATGCCCCGCTCGAATGCAGCGGCGGCTCTCTCCTGGCTGTCTGGCAATGACAGGTTGTAAGGGGCTTGCAGGACCTGAGACAGACACCAACACGCGTCCTTGGCACACCTGAGCCTGGGGGCTGGGCTAACCCCGCCCACCATCCACCTTCGTGGCCCGAGACAGGCTCAAAGCCCTTTCCCTTTTGTTTTATTTTACTTCAATTTATTTTATTTTACCTTTTTGATCTAAGTACCGAGGAATTAGAAGCCGCTCAGACCCCCACTGTGCCATCACGGTCCATGTGGCTGCTCTCCCTTCCTTGATTGATTCTTTTTCAACCTCGCTCCCTACCCCACGCCCTCCCTGCCTTACAGGCCCCTATGTCAAATGTATCTGAGTACTTTTGGCACCTTTCTCCTCTGTGTTTTGGTAAAGCACATGTTGCTTGTGTGTGCGCCTGCTTTATGTGGATGGCATTGTGACGTAGATAAAGATGTAGATGGGTCATAGGTACAGATACAGACATCAATACACGTGCAGACACAGCTGCAGATATACGTATCCATTTCCTTCTGCTTCCTGCCGAGAACTGTATGAAGAACCTGCATGCTGCTGTGCGCATGCCCAGCTCACTGCTGCCAGTTGCAACAGTGACGCCAGACCGCAGAAAATCCCTGGGCAACGCCTGTTCTCATGGCATCCGCTGCCCCCAGACTGCCAAGAGACCCCACACTGACCCAGATAGGAAAGTCAGCCTTCTTTCTTTCCAGTTTACACAGAAGGTGAGATGTTGACTACTCCTGGGAAGCCAAAGGTCATCAGAGCAATGGAAATATCACAGATGGATAAAGTCCCTGTACTTAATGGCTTAAGTTCCAAAACCACCTGCATCACCATCACCATCACCACCACCACCACCACCACCATCATCACTATTACCACCATCCCCACCACCATCACCACCACCACCATCACCGTCACCACCACCACCATCACCACCATCACTACCACCACCATCACCACCATTACCACCACCACCACCACCATTACCACCACCACCATCATCATCATCACTATTACCATCCCCACCACCATCACCACCCCCACCACCATCACCACCACCACCACCACCACCATCACCATCACCACCATTACCACCACCACCACCACCACCATTACTACTACCACCACCACCACCACCACCACCACCACCACCACCACCATTACCACCACCACCATCATCATCATCACTATTACCATCCCCACCACCATCACCACCATCACCATCACCATCACCACCACCACCATCACCACCACCACCATCACCATCACCACTACCACCACCATTACTACTACCACCACCACCACCACCATCACTATTACCACCATCCCCACCACCATCACCACCACCACCATCACCACCATCACCACCACCACCACCACCACCACCACCACCACCATCACCATCACCACCACCACCACCACCACCATCATCACTATTACCACCATCCCCACCACCATCACCACCACCACCATCACCACCACCACCACCACCATCACCATCACCACCACCACCATCACCACCACCATCACTACCACCACCATCACCACCATTACCACCATCACCATCACCACCACCACCATCACCACCACCACCACCACCATCACTATTACCACCATCCCCACCACCATCACCACCAGCACTATTACCACCATCCCCACGACCATCACCACCACCACCACCACCACCACCACCACCACCACCACCACCATCACCACCACCACCAGCACCACCACCACCACCACCACCACCACCACCAGCACCACCACCACCACCACCACCACCACCACCACCACCACCACCACCACTACCACCATCACCATCACCACCACCACCACCACCACCACCACCACCACCACCATCACCACCACC
>CAUYRT010066288.1:0-24751 GCA_963574885.1 Lepilemur ruficaudatus
CAACTAAAAATATATAGAAAATATTAGCCGGGCATGGTGGCACATGCCTGTAATCCCAGCTACTCGGGAGGCTGAGGCAGAAGAATCGCTAGAGCCCAGGAGTTTGAGGTTGCTGTGAGCTAGGCTGACGCCACGGCACTCTAGCCCAGGCAACACAGTGAGACTCTGTCTCAAAAAAAAAAGAAAAAAAAAAAAGACATAAAATGAGATTTAACTTGAAAAATAACCTAAGACATTTAGAGATCAATTGTGACACACATCACTTACAAATGTTAAATTAAAACTTCTCTGGAAATACATATTAGCTAATAAATATTTCATACTTTGATAGAAATGTCATTCAAAACTTTTTTGACTGCTAAGGGCATTTTGGAAATAAATTATGAAATTGTTTACTATGTTGCGTGGGAAAAAAAAACCCATAAGCGCACTCATGAGCTTATTTCTCTGGAAGATGCAGAATGTGAATCAGTGTGTTGCTGATACTTATGTACAAACTTTGCACACAAAATATTTAGCCTGCCAGCAGCTGCCGCTGCTACAGACAGATTCGGATCAGAAGGGCCTGTTCCTTCCCATGAATTTTAATAGAATGCACTCTCAGCCGAGGGTTGGCCGGCATTCCCAAGTGGTGATGAATAGATCCTCCGAGGAACAGAGAGCCAAGTCTTCAGAGGCGGCGTGGCCCACCTTCCCCAGCATCAGCACACTCACTCTCGGTCTATCACCAGGCAAGCGACATCGTTTTCTTCGGCAATAATGTTAGCGGACCTGACATCATCGCTGCAAACAAAAACAGGAAAGTCCATTTTTACTGCAGTTAGAAACTCAACATCCACTATTACCGGGGAATCTACTACCTTGTATTAAAACACAGCCATCACGTAAACCCTCTGAAGACTATGCCCTTTTATTTTTAACATCAGAATTTATACTCAACCCCTTTGCAAAAAAAAAAAAAAAAAAAAAAAAAAAGTATTTGAAATGTGTCCCAAGAAAGGTTATGCACACAAAGAATTCAAAGGAGAAGATAATCGCACTGGAAACACAGAGGAATCGGTGGCTGCAACTGTGTGTGGAGTTTCATTCTGAGCTTCGTGACAGCCAGAATAAAATAACTCATCCCTGAGCAAAGGAGAATTACTGATTAACAAGCAGGCAAAACTGAAATGAACTGATCTCAGAAACATATTGGGGAAACAGTTCAGTAGTTAATATGGGATGAACCAATCACAAAATCCAAAGAAAGCATTTTCCGTGCCATATCACTCAAATAAATACTAAAATACTTTCATAGAGTGCAAAATATATATTTCCATTAAAATATCTGAAATCAGAGCATATCTTACAATTGATGATGAGTCATCGTGTAAACAGCAGCATTGTTTTTCTTTCTTAGGGGTTCATAACATAGGGGTGCATCTTATAATTGGCATCTTCGATATAATGAAGGATTGCATATGACGTAATGTTGGTAAATGTGATTACCAATGGGTCAAGCATCAGGTGAGTTATTTCTTTAGAGCTGCTTACTTGTGTTAGTTTCCTGCCTCTGTTAGTTATAAACTAAAAGACACTCAAAGAGGTACAGTCACATGGTACCCAGGGCTCTAAGACACATTTAAGGTGACCTAGGAGTAGCAGCATTCCCTGGAGCAGGAAACATGAGGACTGCTTTTGGCAACTTCATCAAAAACGGTCTTACGCAAAGTTGCTCCATCTCCCCTGAGTGTCGGAACAGGGAAAACTTGGGCAGCCTATCTCTACCCTCCCAAGAAAGTCCCCTAGCCACCTCGCTGACATCCAGAGACACTTCTGACATGATTCCCGGTCCCTCCCAAGCTTCCAGGGATCTTGCTGGAAGGTACTGGTGAAAACATTTCAGCTTCACGGACTTTGGAGGCAGGGGCAGGAGAGTTTATGCTCAGCTTGTATGTGTAGAGGTAGCAGCAGAAAGAGAGAGACAGGGACAATACAAAGGCAGCCAGATAGATCTAGACGTAGACAGAGATACAGACACAGACATAGATACAATCTTGCGTTGCAGGCCAACCATTTGATTTGTGAGTTTAGAAAAACCAAAGAGGGATGCTGTTCCCTGTAAATGTCGGTGTCATGATTTGGACTATTTTCCGCAAATACTTTGCAAGTGTTAGATGTAGGAAAACTGCCAGGGAAAGTATCCAGTCATGTAACTGTTTCTCATTTTTGTAACCATCGCTGGATACTTTGTATCCTCACATGTAAATACACTTACATGTAAACACACTAATGTTTCTTTCATAGCAACTGGGTAAGTGCAGTGGATTTATTTTTGCACATAAAATGCTGAAAGAACTCCTTGGGACTGTTGAATGCCAAGTCGTGGAAAATACAGAGAATATAAAAAATACTGAGTCACAGTCGGTGGCCCTAAAAAGTGATAGCATAAAAATGCACAAAAAAATATAAAAATATTTGTCTCCAACTTTCCTTGCCACTGATTTTGGCTTTTTTGCGCTCAAATGCTTTAAGAGTTAGGTGTCTATATTAAAGATAAATGCCCATGTTTCTCATGGGAATACACTATCATTGGCTAGCTCCAACATGGAGCATAAATCATTTCTGGGCCACTAAAACCAGATAACATATTTCCTTTCAAGAGTTATTTTGACTCTATACTGCATTTATAAAGTTCTGTGAACTTTCAAGCTTTGGTTGTTTTACTTGAAAATATAAGAAAAATAACCTATGCATGTAAGAACAAATACACTGAAGTCTTGGGTAATGACAGTATCTTATTATACTGCATGAATGTATTCATATTCTGTGACAAATAAACAAAAAAGGCTAGTTTCCCTACTATTGGAACAAGATTATTAATGGGGAGGGTAAATTCAGCTTGTTTTTAAAGTCTGCTTTTAAATTGTTTACATAATAACTATACCTTAATTTATTAATTTTCACTAGTTGAATTTTCTTTAAAAATAAGAGCTTTATGATTTATAAATAATTGAATTTGTCTTCAGGTAACTTCTAAATACTCTGTACTTACATAAACCTGAACTATAAATCAGCAGAACTGGGGCTTCAAAGATTAAAGTTAAGAAGATAAGAACAGAAATACTATTCCTTTTCTATAAGCATAAATCCGAAGTAAAAGCATTTAGTCATCACACATAAATTTTAAGTGATTTTTTAACTAATTCCAAGTAGTCATTTAAAAACTTATATTACTCCAAAAAAGTGTGTTGCCCTAAACTTTAACTTGATATTTTATAAAGTTATTTATATTTAGGCAAATGCATTTCTTCAGACTTGAGGTTTTATGAGTTCCAGGAAATGCAAAATGGCCCCTGAGCCATGGGATTAGCCTTTAAAAATATTTCTTCCATAAATTAGATCAACAGTAAATAAACTCATACCTCAAAAGACTGAAGGTTGAGGTAGAATTTTTAAATATGCAATTTTGAATTGTTTCTAAAACTTGCAGATGAGCTGATAAAAATTCTTAAGAAAATACTACTTTTGACACGATGACTCTAAAGAACCCAAAATATGTAAAGTCAACATTTGATAAGTTTTAAAAAAAAAAAAATGGTAAAAAACTCTAAACAGGGCAATATTTCAAACTTATTTATAAGAGAAAATTGCAATCAAATCTTGTTCTCATACTCTTTTTTTAAACTAAACAATTCAAATAGAAAACCAATTTTAGTTCACT
Source organism: Lepilemur ruficaudatus (assembly GCA_963574885.1). NCBI lineage: Eukaryota > Metazoa > Chordata > Mammalia > Primates > Lepilemuridae > Lepilemur > Lepilemur ruficaudatus. The sequence goes on from CAUYRT010066288.1 coordinate 3,704, forward strand.
AACAAACTTAAGACTTTCCGATTATTCCTGTACAAAATTAGTATAGTTGTTTCCTCCTGCATAACAATGAATTGTTTTGGAGTTGGTTTAAAATTTTTGTTTAATTTCTGGATATTTGTTGCCATTAATTTGGTAGCTCAATTTGACAACTCTAAAGGAATAGTTTTACATGCAAAACAATCAAAGCATTTCATTTAAGTATGATATATATATATATTCATGGCTTCACCTGATAAGAGCTTTTTCTCCAAAATATTCTCCTTTCTGCAGCGTTTTTATCAGCTGCGGTTGATCGTGGCCCTCTGTACTCTGCGTAACTTTTACCTAAACAAGGTTAAACAATTAAGAAGAGAAAGAATAAAAGGGAGAATCTCAACATATATCCATCCAACCAACCCCTCGCTGGGGTGGGCAACCTGCGGCTTTCTGCTTTCAAGATTGTTCTTTTTTAAGTACCAAAGGACACATCTTTCTCATCTGCACCTCTTTTAATAAAAAGATTCGTCCTGTAAAATTTGGATTCGGTCAAATTGTGGCACTTAAGGACCTAGAAAGCCAGCGGTTCCCCACCCCTGCCGGGCGGAGCTATAAACACTTGATGAAGGAGGAAAAAAGACAAGATTTGCTTTAATTTTGCAGTAGTTACGACAATTGACTACATTTAGCTCCTTTTGCTGTATGTGGGAAATCTTGTAGTTAAAAACATGATCAAGTAACTCCCCATTCAAACCCCACCCCTCAAAGTTAATTTTTTAATAGGAACACAGTGATTTCTTCTGAGAGATCCTCAAAGCAAATAACGGTCCTTTGGGAGCATTTGTTATTTGAAAAAGCCTAATAGAGTTGACAAATTATCCAAGAACAAGGTTAGTGGATATCAGTGGTTCTGAGTCTGGCTGAATCCTACATACCCTCCGAAACTGCAAAACGCAGATTGGAGAAGGGTCTATAATGTTCATGGGTATCTCAAAGCAATTCATTGACCGGGAAATTCAAGAACCCCCATAAGCAGACCTAAACAGAGTCCAAAGCCCTGTCTGTGGCCAAAATTATTCCAGTTCAACACGGTAACAAGTGTTCGTCCATGCCGATTAGAAATTCTGATTGGCATTGAGGCATGTCACGATGCATTAAAATTTAAAAAATAATAAATGCGACTTGTTTATCAGCCAGAATTATTTCCAAGCATGTGATCCAGGTTAGGGAGAAATGGGAAGCAGTGGTTCTGAGTGTTGAAGAGTTTCAGAGGCGTGAAACTATTTTGTGCATGTTTTCCCTTCACCGGGAGCCCTGTTCAGAATTCAGCCACAAACCAGTCTACAAAGAGGGCAGTGCCTGCCTCTCTGATGATGAACTCTTCCATGGAGGAGAGAAAATATGTAAAAATCTGACAATTGATAGCCCCAGGGGCTCGAGAATTGGCTCTTTTTCCTTCAAATGTTTCACAAATGCTTTTTATCTCTGAGAAACGTGGTTAAAACTCAACATAGGAGCAACTGGAAACATGTTATCTATTCAGTATCTAGGTAGAGCAAAAGAGCCATTGTACATGTTAGTATAAACTTTGCATCAGCATTTAAATCCACTTGAGCTATTGTACATGAATTGAAGTTCTGAGCCACGTTGGTTCTGCAGCTTTATGTCTAATCATCGTGGTTAGACATCGATGCTGAACTCATAGTCCTCCACCTGCCGCTGCCCATAGTTGTTGGGTGGGAGAATGTTCCAGTAGTGATCTTGAACCTTGGAGCTGATTGAGAATCACACACTCACAGCTAGAAGTGTGTGAAATAACCCAGCCATCTTATACACAGTTTAATCTCGGCCCCCCAAAAAGTCAAGTGGCGGCCTATGTAAGGTCACTAAGAAGTTATATTATCTCTGCTGGAATCCATCACCAGCCTCCTGTGGGACCCACCCCCAACCTAGTTCAGACGGAGCCCCATGGGACTTCACCGGTGGAAGCTGCTTTACCTGTTCCACGCAGAGGACTCTGCCGCAGCACAAAGCCTTGTTGAGTTTTTGGCAAACTGATTTAAAATAACATTTTTGAAAAAAAAAATAACATTTTTGATTTAGTAAGCTCTCATTAATATTTACCTTTCCTTTTGCCAAAATGAAAAAGGTACTTCCCTCCTCACCCTCTCTAATGATGTAATCTCCTTTGTCATAGTATTCCTGTTGGGAGGAGAGAGAAAGAAAATGCTAGATCAAGTGTAGACAGACAACTCAAGACATAAAGGAAATAGAGCTCTTCGTGTCTTTCCAATGGGTGTTCCACACCTGTTCCTTTTATATTTTGCTTACTGTATCTGCTAGCTTTCCACACACTGCAGTTACAAATGGTGGAAAAGCAAGGAGACCTTTGCTTTTTTTTTAATTTGCACTTATGTTTTTTCTTGCACAGGGAAAAAATTCACCTGGAATACTGAATTTCAGGCATAGAGACCAAAGACAGGAAAAGAAATGAAAGCCAGGCAGCAATCACACACTCAGGCGGGCTTACACCCGCGCGAGCTGAATATCAACTATGCAGTGATTGGAAACAGTCTGAAAATTGAGTGTAGAGTTTAGAAAAAGAACAAATAATGACAATAAATAAATTTGAAAATATTAACCCCAATGGATATTAAGAATATTGGCCTCAATTTCTAATTCCTTAAAAAGCAATTGCCAGAAAGATTCCACACATAAAGTAGCTCTGTCATATGTATTATTTCCAAATATTTGTCATCATAAAAGATTGACATTAGAATTTTTTACATGTAAATTCTATTATTTGATAGGCTTATCCTTAGGAAATCTCAAATTATCACTTATTTCTTTTTATTTATCCATGAACTTATCCCTTGCGTATGTTTGTGTGATTAGAGAATCCTTGGCTGGGGAGAAGTAATCTATGCTCCTGTCAGACAAACAGAGCAACGCAGTGCCTCGGAAAAGAAAAGATGGATTAAACTCTCTGCCCCTACTTTGCTTTAATTTGATCTTGTCTCAGAGTCATAGAACTAAAATGGATCTCTTAATTATTTATACAAACAAAAATGGCTTGTTTAATTTTTTAGAGAGGTATAATTAACCACATAATAGCACTCTCCTGTTTTTCTTTTAGGCTTGAAAATCAATTCCAAATTAAACTACTTTTATCTGTTGTTTTTAAATACCTTCCTGGTCATTTACTCTTAAAACCTATTTACGTTTATGGAATAAATATTACTTCTAATACTAATAAACACACCTTTTATTTTTACAGCACTATGAACATTTTACAAGACATTTCAACATCTCACGGGAGGAAGCATCGTATCTTAGCAGGGGAAAGTACTTTGAAGACAAATAGATCTAGATTCAAATCCCAGTTTTACGCTGTCCATGCCCAGAGCACTCTGTGTCTCAGAATGAATGTACGTACGTTGAATTCTTACCCTTGGGTCTCTCTGGCTCCCATTTCTGCTGCATCTCTCTGTCCCCAACCAAAGCAAACTCTCTGCTCATGGGATCATATTCAGCCCACCTAGCCAATTCAGGACAATCTCCTATTTTAAAGTCTCAAACCTTAAGTCCATGAGCAAAGTCTCTTTTGCTATGTCATGTGACATAGTCACACACTCCAGGAATTAGAGTCTGGGCATTGTGGGAGAACATTCTGCCTCTTACAATAAACCAATTAAAGATAATGCTTTCTGAAGCACGAAGAGCACCTAAAACATAGTAGCTGCTCAATTAATGATTGCCACATTAAGGAGGAGGGTGATGGTGGTTTGCTCAGCTGTTACATCTTCTGGACCCCAATTTACTTTTCTGTAAAATTAAGGTTGTTTTATCTACCACACCTAACGTCGTCGGAGGACTAGGTAAGACAGCATGGAAAGCACCTGGTGGATCATCTGATACACCCCAGGCACCTGGCGACTTAATTCCTGAGAAAGAGGCTGTGAGATGATCATCAAAGTCTTCCAGAGGAATATACAGACGTCCACGTAAATTATCCTCCGTGGCCTCCCTGCTGCTAGCTGTGGCCATACGATTAACTTCCACCTAAAAGAATCTGAGTAGAAGCAATTCGCTCCACTTCCAGGCCAGGCCCATGAACCCTTTCAAACATGCGTCTTTATACTTTTTCCCTGGTTATAACAGCGTGTGTTCAGACAACCACGTGCTGAACACAGCAGAGGGACCACCAGCCTGGGTTCCTGCGTGACTGTGTGGAGCCCACCCAAACCCTCCTCCCCAGACTATGACGTGAACAAGGGACGAACTTCTATTTTATTTGAACAATGCTATCTGGAGTTTCTCTGCCTCGCAGTTTGCTTACTTCATTCTTCCTCATTTTAGCTCTATCACAAATCTTGGCTATAGACAAGCTGGAGTTTGCAGCAGAGACAACGATGGTGCTTATGGGATGGTGAGGACCCCGCGGTCCAGGTGTCTTTGTTGCGTAGCTGGTGTCTGATTCTCTTTGCTGCAACTGCAGGGGCCCTTCTGGATGTCCCTGTTTCCAGTCTCTCCCAGTCCCTTCGCAATCCCAGTCCCTGTTACCCGCATGGAGCAGAAGAAGCAGGGGGAGTTTCTGAAGTGCCACTAGGCTGTTCTTCAGTCATTATAAAGCCCTCTATGTATACAAAGGCGTGTCTTTAATTCCCATCAACCAGGTAAATTCAAAGTGGAAAAAGTTTGACAGCAGGCACTGAGGAAGGGCTTTGTTGCTTCTTTAAGGGGTGACCTTCTAGCGGTATTTTTCTTTCCCAGGGATGATTCTTTGTCATCCAAAACCATGGGAGGAAGATAAATAATACCTCCCAGTGTGTTGACAGTAACTTCATAGATCAGAAAAGCCTGTGGAAATAGGTCAGACCAAAAATACAGAGTGGTAAGTACTGGCTGGGACGCCGGACTCTACCCGGTGTTTGTCAACGGGGGAGTGAGGGCAGCCAGGCGCGCCAGGGTGGTCGCCAAGACCAAAAAGAGAAATGCAAATAGTGTGGTTATTGTCCTTGTGGGTACACTGCAAAGGGGTCCCTTAGAGGGACCAGAAGCCACAGACCCTGTCCTGTAGAGCAATAGTTTTCAAGCATTCTTTACTCTGACCCAGAGTAAGAAATACATTTTATATCCACACCCAATACGCACACAAGAGCATGCATGAAACATTTATATATGAATAAAATTGAAATATGTTTAAAGCAATACTTATGCTTACTACTCTGATTTTTAAAAAATATTCCTCTAAGGGCGCGGTGGCTCACGCCTGTAATCCTAGCACTCTGGGAGGCCAAGGCAGGTGGATCGCTCAAGGTCAGGAGTTCGAAACCAGCCTGAGCAAGAGTGAGACCCCGTCTCTACTAAAAATAGAAAGAAATTAATTGGCCAACTAAAAATATATCCAAAAAAAAATTAGCTGGGCATGGTGGCACATGCCTGTAGTCCCAGCTACTCGGGAGGCTGAGGCAGAAGGATCACTTGAGCCCAGGAATGTGAGGCTGCTGTGAGCTAGGCTAACGCCACTGCACTCACTCTGGCCCAGACAACAGAGTGAGACTCTGTCTCAAAAAAAAAAAAAAAATTCCTCTAATTTGGTTTTATAAACTAGTCATGGTTTGTGACCCATTTTCACCATACAGAAAATGCTCATTCTGTGACAATCTCGCAAAATGTCAGAAGCGTGAGGGCCGGTAAATAGACTAAATAAAACCAGAAGAAAACTCCAAGGTGATGCAGGAGAAAGACAAAGAAGCAAGACTATGACTTCCTTAGAGTCTTTAGCTTATGGCTAGAAATCCTCATTGCGAAGAAATATTAGTGATATACAACCAGATGTACGACACACACACACACCCTGTGCCTCATGCGACAATGCACACAAGTGTGTTGTTTAAGAAATCGTTTGCAGTTATTTGGATGGTTACCCGTTTCTTTGTTTTCCAAGCACAATAGTGAAAACATCTCAGAAGTTTTCAAGCACCCACACCTGGCTCAGGTGGGCTCTAGCAGCCATTCAGGCGTAAGTTAGTACCTGGTTGGTTATTTTCAAGGAACCAGATCCTACAAAATGAAAACCAGCAGGAATTATTGCCACGTAGGCAAGCCAACCATGTAGAATTCTGTTACTTAAATGTTGGAGGAGCCCGTTGAGGTGAGGCCATCACCCCTTACTTTGTGGGTGAGATGATGTCCAAAATACCTACCTGACTCCTGGTAGTGACAGCGGAGAACCACCCACGCTGACGTCCAGACTTTGAACTAGTGACCTTCCCACAACGCCTGCCTGCCCCACCTTTAGCTCGCTGGTCCACACACTGTGGCAAAATCCACAATTGCCTCAACTTTCTTACGGCTCTGCATGTAACCATTAAAACGAGAAGGCAATAAACCCTGGCTTAGGTAAGCATCAGTAGGGACTACGAGAAAGATTGGACTTTTAAAAAAATGATTAAAAATGGAAAATTCCCGAATGATGGGGCAGACTGTGGCAAACTCTAAATACATGTGTTCTATTCATAACAAAACCAATGCCTCTCAAAATCTAACGAGCATAAGAATCTCATTGTCAAAAATGTTAAAACGTGGATTTGCGGACCTCTGCCTGAGTTTCTGATTCAGTGAGGTGTGGGGCAGCACCTGCCTTCTACCTGGCATCACAGGTGATCTGGATAAGGACAGGGACGTCACACACTGCACCCCTAAGCCACCCCCATTACACCTCCAGCTGTGTACAAGGTGGCTGGTCAGAGAAGGCCACTGGGTCAGATACCAGCGCCCCAGTATCTACCCCCACAAACACAATTCCCAAGTCAACTCCTAAACAGCAAAACAGATTCAGCCTGTTTTTCTCCAAGATTACAGGGCCGGTGTGCGGGACAGCTGGTCCTACAATCCAGCAGGCATTCTGTCCCAGCTCCGGTGCATTAGTGATGGGCTGTTGTCAGGACCAAGTTGGCGGGTCATCGTTCTGAGCTATGCTGGTAAATTACGTGCTTTTCTTAGAGCTACACAGATCCCATTACTCCCTTGCTAATCACGCTTGCATTTGAGAATTTTCACACGTTACAGAGACACATTTGTTTGCCAGGTAGGAATAAAGAGTCCTTTATAAACCGTGTTGCTGTCTGCAAATGCTGAGATAGAGCAAAGCCTTTCCAGGGCGTTTGGAAAGATGAGACTTCCAGATTTGAATTGTGTGTCAATTAATACTGTATGTGAGCCTGTGGTTGCCATAAATATGTCTAATTTACCATTTATTTTTTATGGCACTAAATTTTCATATTTGCTGTCAGCATAGAATTCCCCTCTGGTGAACCTACTCTATTAGTATTATATTAAAAACAGATTTCCTTGGTTCACAAAAAAAATATAGGGCCTCTCTGGCTTAAAAAAAAACCCTCAGAAATTAAGATGAATTATTAATTTGTAACATCTGTGATTGGGTTACGTTACATTGGGAGAATCCCAAGGGAGGCAGGGTGAGCAGTCTTCTAGAAAATGACTTCATATCTGAACCCCTCAGGGACACAAGGCCAGGCACTGTGTCATCATAGCCTGTCCTTGATAAACTGCTGGATGGGTTCCATGAATTGCAAATGGAAACATTGTTGGTGTCACTTACACTTAATGATAAAGTGGTCCCTGCTCCCTTCTCAACAGATATTAGTTACATTGTACATTGTGACTGACAGAGTCATGAATCTGTCAACAACCCGCTTTGCAGGGTTTTTTTTTCTTTTCCCTCCCACTGAGAACAGCTTTATAAAAGCTTAAAGTATCCATCTGATTCCTTTACTATTTCTTCCCTCCTTTAAATTCCTCAAAAGCCATTTGGGTTGCAATGAAATTGCCCCCACCCACCCCCCCCAAAAAAGTTAGAGAGCTTATTGGCTTTGAATTTTAATCTCTGAAATCTGAAGAGGTTTTCAGAAAATGCATATCATTGGAATCCAAGGTGCATGTCGTAAAAGCATTATTCGTGAAAAAGACTTGACTACTCTTGGACTAGAACCAACCATCTGGGTGATGCCTAAAATGACTCTTTGAACACATTCCAAGATGCCGTTTCCCCCTAGATGTTAAAATAGATAAAGTGCTTCTTGAGTGCAGGTTTTTAAAATACGTGATTGCAGCCTGGAGTGTTCAAGTATGAAGTGTTTCGCAGTCTGATTCAGAGGCTTGTCACCAAAAGGACCAACATACCCTTTCTCTGCCCCATTTCCTAATTACACACCACCGACTCTTTTATACCACGAAAACTCTGCAAGGGATTGTGATGTTAATTGTAGAAAATCAAATGCCTCTTGAGCAAGGCAGATTAGTTTATAAAATATACTAAAAGATTAAAATATGTAAATCAAATTTCACTTTACACATGCAAATCCAATCTCCTTTTATACATTTCAAGAATCTAAACCCTTTCTCCAGACTCTGATTCACTGCCTAAGTTGGCCTAAGGCTTTTCACAATAGAAAAAGGCTCTTCCTCTCTGTAGACTGGTGATCTTTTCCTTTTTGTTTATTTACAGTGCTAATAGTATGACTAGATTCTAAAATCTTCTCACAAAGTTTTATTTTTTACTTAAAAATGTCTTACCACTTCCAAGCAGTCAATGATCTTGGTTAATTTATCTTCCGGTAAATTCTTTAGCAAGGATACACTTCAAAATTAAAAAGAAACCTTTAATTATCTTCCTGAATTAAGCTACGAATACACACATATATACAGAGTCTAAAATCTTTACATACAGTTTTAAAAATATAATGCATTTTAATTTTTCCAAAGTAAGCATCCAAATAACCAAAAACACACAAATAACTGAATTTCATATACATTGGAAATTATATATATATATACATATATAATCGCAGACAAGTGTCACAGGCAAATAAATGAAAATGGTAAGATATCATATGGGGGGAATCACATTTTTGTCTATTTAGGGGAAAAATAACAGCATTTATTGTTGGTTTTCAAAGTGAATCACACCCGGAAGTGTGCTCCTCTCCACATCTTCACATCTCCCCTGTCAGCCTGGTGAGGAGCTTTGCTTCTATCGGAGGATCAGATTTTTGTCTACAGCCTTGTCATTAAGTACAGACTGAGTCCCAGAGCAGGGAAGAATGTGGGGATTAGCCCTGAAATTATCTTTGATTATCAGTCACACTGTACCATCTTTAAAATTAACGGCAGCCTGAGGCATGTATAAAGTCCAAACACAGGCTACATCAAGCTACAGGCAAAACTGTAAAGAGTATCAAGGGAATGATCAGGAAACTTCAGAATGCAGACTCCCCACAAGGAGAGGGAAAGGGGGAGTCTGGAATTCACATGGGGGTGTACGTGAGAATTCAGCAGCATCGCCAACTTCCTATTCCTTAAGTTGGGCAGTAGCCTCGTGGGTGTTTATTTTGCTATGCTGTTTCATAACTTACACAGGTACTACCTATCTTACATAGAGTATCACACATGTCATCATTAAAAATGTACATGGAAAGATCTCTGTATGTTATGAAACAAAGAGAAATAAATTTCCCTAATACATCTCCCTGGGGATGAAATGGTCAAAGGGAAATCAGAACTCGCTATGGATTAACCAAGGCTGTCACGAAAGGTTTTACTTCCGGTCCAAACTGGGATCTATAATGTTAGTGAAAATTCTCTCCTGTAGACCAATCGCCTTTGGGGGTCGGTGGGGAAAGAGATATCAGGAAAAATCCTTTTATCTGTCTCCCCACTCTGAAAGCAGGAATCGGGCTTATTTTTTTCAGCACAGAATCTACAATGTTTAATGCCTGGTAATAAGTATTTGTTCAATGAATGAATGAAGGAAGGAAGGAAGGAAGGAAATAACAGAAGGAAGAAAAAAGGCGTGTGCTTGAGTAGATTATCTACAAGACGGAACACAGTAGACTCCAAGGGAATGAACCACTATGACCCGCGGTTCTGGTTTTATCTCAGACATCCAAACACAGCCCACGGGCACTGATTCATTTGTGTGTCCCCTTTCAGCCCTTGCGGAAGTGTGGCTTGTGAGCTTTACGTGCTGACCTGCGCCGCTCAGTTGTTGGATTTTGTGATCGCCTAGATGCAGGTAGATGCCACAGCACGATGGCTAAGGCACCTGCGTGTGACTATTGCAGCTGTCTGCCGGGAGTCACGATTGTCTCCGGGAGGACACATCAGTAAGATTCTACATGTAAAACCTTAACACCTGATTGACAACCTGCTGATTGACAACCTGTTCGTTCAACGTTTACTGAGCCCTCACTATAAGTGAGCCACTGTCCAGCCCTAAAATCATTGGCTTTGAAGGATTTTTATGCCTGATAAAATCACCGTACTTAAAGAGCATTCAGAATTTATTTTTGGAAACCACATGATACATTACCATTATTATTATCACTTATCATAGGTAACATTTCATTACAGTATGCATTGCAGCTTCAAAGACTTTGAAACTCCCACAAAAGATATAGAAATAGTTGAAATAAAGAACTTACACTCTCAAAAAATATATATTTTTTAATGTGGGGGGCTGGCTTTTTCATTTACATAGACATCTTTTTTCCTTATAAATTGATGCATCCAAGTTGTAGAGGTACAGAACAGCTCCCCAAATGACTATATTCCAAGGATCCCTGTCATTACGACAAGTATAGTAACATTTTTAGCAAGTCAATTTGCTACAAATAACAGTCATTTGGGAGATGGTGTGGCTAATGAGAAAAAGAATGTAAAGCAAGAAAGGATAGTAAAAAATTATTTTTAATATTCTAAGCAAAGCGTTATTAAAAAGGTTATCTTTTTGCTAACCACTTTCAAATTCCAAATGCCTTTCAAAGCCAACTGGGCAATCCAGTGAATGTTTTAGGTTTGTAGCACATTTTTCTATACTATACACTATGACTTCATGAACACAAAGGCAAAAACTAGGGAGAGAAATAAATCAGTGCACAAGGCTAATGAGAATTAAATACAACTTTTGACATATAATGGTATTTACTGAAAGGGAATATTTTCTGTTCCTTTGGTTTAATCATGTGGAAAGTGCTTAAATGGAAGAAGCTCTAGTAAAATAATTATTCTAATAAAGCCCACATATCCACAGTATGGCTGCCCCATCATCTATACTTTCCCCGAGGTGTCATTCTTACCTTCTGAGGAAATTTCTGTACTGCTCATCTCTAGCTTGGGCTGTTCTCCTCATTATATTCTGGAATACCTCTCGATCTAGTGCCCAAGTTTTAACGTTGGTAATCGCTTTAGGGAAACATCAGGGAAACAATAAAACATCATTTAGCACCACATTGAGAAACCATTCCAAAATGTACATCGATGAATTTATTATACGCTCTCATAAAAAATGACATTTCTTGGAAAATGCATTCTTGAGTCATGTAAATGGAAGAACAGCAAAATGAATAGTGAGTAATTTTATAAATCACTTTGGCTTTGAAATACATCATGATTGGGAAGGGAGTAGCAAAAGATTTCCTTGCTAATTATGTTTTCGTCAGGATGGTATTCAAATTGGTTTGTAATTCCCAATTACGCACCACGTCATCGGGATGCTCCAGATCCATGCTGGGATACGAGAGAGAGCCCGGCAATGTGTAGCTAATACAGACAGTGAAAAATTCACAAGCAGATAATTGAAAGTTAAAGACCTCTGCATGCATGTGTGTGTGTGTGTGTGTGTGTGTGTGTGTGTGTGTTTATGTGTCTTTTTTATGTCCTATAGACACTGTTGCTAAAGGGAGCAAATATAATTTAAGAATCACTATGGTTACTTTTGTATAAAATGGGTGCACATAAGTTGTAAGAGATTATGAAAAAAAGTGTATGAGGTAATTTTTTACAGGAAATACATGAAAGACGAGCATAAAATCTAAAAAAAAAAAAATGGAGCAGAAGTAGCTGCTCTAAAAAATTCTAGATGAAAATGCAGTTGTAAAATTTTTTAAAAAGCGTAACGAGAGCCTACAAAATAGACCCAAATCCAAAGCTCTGGGCTACTAAACTTTAAGGTAAATTAGAATCATCTTGAAATTTTTGCTAAAAATACAGGTTGCTGGGCCCCGTTGCCAGAGATTCTGATTCAGGTCGGGGGTAAAGCCCAGAATCAAATGCAGATTCCTTTTGATATTTATACATTTTCATTGGCTTATTCATTTTTCTGGTTTATGATATGGTCAGAACCTCATAGAGACCAGTCAGAAAACACTCTGGATGAGCCAAAGGCAAGTGTTTATGTAGTAAAAACTAAGTGGCAATTAAAGCAAATGTTGGAATCATACAGTATAAACTATTTTTATATTTCATATACAGGTATCTGATGGAAAAGCTCTTTTTAACTTGAATTACTGAGGCGAGTACGTCACTATAAATCCTTTTATGAGCATAGCATCTCTATTGATAAGAACACAAGGGGCAAAATGGCAGAACAAAGAGACTCTGAATCGGGATGAATTCTGTCACTCAACTAGATTAACACTTTGTAACAATTCGAAGTTGGAACATGTCATCCCCATTACCTTTCACGGAGGCGGTCCTCGTACAGTTGTATAAAATGGCCAGTTCCCCAAACGTGGTCCACATGGGGATGGATGACAGCAACTTCTCCCCTTGGAACACCTCTAGTCGGCCCTCTATGGATTAGAATTTAAAAAAAAAATGCAAATAATCAAAATCTACCTAGATTCCATAAATCGGAAAAATAAAATAATCAGCAAGTGCACAAAGCATACAGGTAAGATATGTTACGATTCTCACGATAACAGAGTGGTTAAGAGGGTAGACAGAAACCACCTCTGCCGGTCACTCAGTATTGGTGGGGTCACTTCGAGAAAGTCGCCCTGGTTACCTGAAGTTCCTCATTGTTAATGGGCATAATAACCATCTTTGTCTCGCGCAGTTGAGAATTGTTTAAGTAAGTCAGTAGAGGTAAAGAACGTGTAACAATGGCTCACACACGGTCATCGCTACCTAAGTGTTCGCTTTTGTGAATGCTATTACATTACCGCTGTTTCAAGCCCTTTCCCCGAAGCAGTAGATGACAAGTGCTTTGTCTGAAATTCATTCTACCCTGTGAAGAATGCAGAACGTGAAACTATTTCTAACTTTCATACGAGGAGCCCAGCAATCACGGTATGTCTTAAAAGCACAGCACATTTGGGCCGGGCGTGGTGGCTCACGCCTGTAATCCTAGCACTCTGGGAGGCCGAGGCAGGCGGATCGCTCAAGGTCAGGAGTTCAAAACCAGCCTGAGCAAGAGTGAGACCCCGTCTCTACTATAAATAGAAAGAAATTAATTGGCCAACTAAAAAATATATAGAAAAAATTAGCCGGGCATGGTGGCGCGTGCCTGTAGTCCCAGCTACTCGGGAGGCTGAGGCAGGAGGATCACTTGAGCCCAGGAGTTTGAGGTTGCTGTGAGCGAGGCTGACGCCATGGCACTCACACTAGCCCGGGCAGCATAGTGAGACTCTGTCTAAAAAAAAAAAAAAAAAAAAGCACAGCACATTTGTCCACACCAGTGGACAACTGACCATAACCAGTAAGTATGATGCACACCGCCTGGCTCTGAGACGCGGCTATCCTCATTTTTGGCTCTGTGACTTTGGGTAAACTACTCCCTGGTACCTCTGTTGTTATCTAACCTCTCATTCATTTAAAGGGGATTCATACTAATTATAAACAGATCACTAAGTACCGTGCTTGGCACTTATCTTTGCCTGAGTAGCAATTCAAGCAACCCATCCACAATTCTTTTTACCCTGGAAACTTTCTTCTCCTTTCCCTTAGAACGAATATCAACAAGACCTTATCGAACTAAAAGCATGAGCTAAAAAGATCCAATTTGGTAGAGGAAGAAACACAGTGGGGTAATCTCTCTTTCCCTTAGAGAATCAGTCTTTCCTTTTCCTAATTCACCGCTAAATAGCTCTGGGTTTTCTCTCCTTCCATCTCATTCAACACATCTGATCGAGTATCTGTGTTGTACAGGAACTGTACCAGCTGCCAGAGAAATCCAGAGGATGAGACAGAAAACATACTTATGCTGATAGAAATTATATCTAGTAAGAAAAAAAAACCTGTTTTGGCTCCAAATTCTACAGGTTAGATATGCAATTTAATAATTTCTCATTACAGCTGAATTATCTTCCATCAAAGCCACTTAATGATACTGTCCAGTTGATATCATGAATCTGAACATATTCCAAAGTTTTTTGTCTAACTGGTTATGGCTCGGGGGGGCCTGAGCAATGCTGAAGGATTATATGGGGTATCAAAAACGTAAGCTCAATCTGCTTTTACTATTTGCTATTCATGCTATGTTTTACAAAGGGGAGGTTTTTAATTATCAAATTAATTTGCTCACCCAGGTAATTAAAGCAGGCAATTCAGTCCTTAGATGACACCATAATTAATGCAAATAAGAAACCATCCAGCTTTCATTTCTGTGTGTGCTCTAGCTCTGATCTCAATCGCTGTATTGACGCTGACTTCCGTTCAACCTCCTCCCTCCCTGAGCCTTTCATCAGAACTACTGGCAAGGAACAAGATGGGCTGACATGAGCTGCTCATCCTCTGCTAGCAGGTTCAATAAATATTTATTGATTTAATAACCTATCTTCTCTTGCCAGAAGGCTCTCGTGTTGCTAAAGCAGAACTGAAATAGCCAAGAGAAAAGCTGCAAGAGGGAAAAATGACTCCAGGTCACCTGTCCCTAAAAAACTGAAGGCTGGCTAAATTAAGAGTGTAACTCACTGCTTGAGTAGAATTATTACTTAGGAACGACTGGATCATTTTAAAGATGCCTTACAGAGATGTCTATGACAAATAATACACAAATAACCATAAAATCGGCATGTTTAAGGAATCCAAGCGTAAGAAAACAATCTTTTCTACACTACAAATAGAATAGTATATATTTACTAATGTATTTAGATAGGCAACTTCTGCCTCACACCGAAGGCCCCAGGAGAACAAGAACGAAAGCATTGCTTAGATTATCAGGAACTATAAGACAAAAACAGAAGGCCACAGAACACCTCAGATCACCTTTCCATCTGGGGAAGCTAGTTTTAACTTTTTCCCCTACAATTCAGAAAATTGGAGCAATTTAGAATATGCCAAAGTGTTCAATAATCTCAATCCCTACTCAGATAGCTTTTTTCTTCTGTATCTAAAAAATTCTGGGGGAGTAGCCATCATATGATCTGCATGCATGTGAGAAATAAACCTTTTGCCTATCTGACCATTACAATCTTTCCAGCACGTAAGCACATCCAAGTGATTAAAGATAAAGGAAACCCTTTAAATGATTCTAAAAGCACCTGTCTTAATTGTAAAATATTCCATTTCATTTGTCTGTTAGTGAACTAGACCTAAATTATCTCTTCAAGTCATCGGTACGGAATCAAAATATTTTCCAGAACTGCACACATAATTGGTTTTCTCCCCTGGTACATTACCTAAAAATGCCACCACGAGCAGAAGTGGTTTTTTTTTTTTTTGTTTTTTTTTTTTTTTGTTTTTTGAGACAGAGTCTCACTCTGTTGCCCAGGCTAGAGTGCCATGGCATCAGCCTAGCTCACAGCAACCTCAAACTCCTGGGCTCAAGCAATCCTTCTGCCTCAGCCTCCCCTGTAGCTGGGACTATAGGCATGCACCACCATGCCCGGCTAATTTTTTACATATATTTTTAGTAATTAATTTTAGTAATTAATTTCTTTCTATTTATAGTAGAGACGGGGTCTCGCTCTTGCTCAAGCTGGTCACGAACTCCTGACCTTGAGCGATCCTCCCACCTCAGCCTCCCAGAGTGCTAGGATTACAGGCGTGAGGCACCGCGCCTGGCCCAGAAGTGTTTTGAATCGAAACACTCTTGTTGAGCGAGTGATGTTGTGATTGAAAAGCGTGGGTTCTTAAGTCAGATTGCCTAAGTTTGCATTTTACCTCCACTTAGGAGCTGTGTGACCTTGGAAAAGTTACTTAACCACTCTGGGACGTAGTCCACATGATGGAGATAATAGAACTTGCCTTAGAGGGTTGGTGGGAAGATGAAAGATCTCTCTATTAAGCGCTCAATAGGGTGCCTTAGATATAGAAATCATTCAGCAAATATTAAGTATCGCAATCATAATGATTAGATCAACAACATTGCTATTTCATGAACTCAGTCTGTTACATTTTCTCCAAATAGAGCAAGCAGTGTTACATTTTTATAAATGTTTACAAAAGATCCTAAGACAATAGGCAAAATGTTTGATATATGATAACTGGAAAAATCTGTGGAACCCACCTGCCAGCACAAAGATATGGTTTCCCGGTTCTCCTTGTTTGATGATGTAACTCCCTTGCTGGTAGCTTCTTCCGTACATGCATTCCACCATGTCCTTGATCTGCTGAGGGTCCAGCCTCTTGAGAAACTGGTTTCTATTCAGGGCATCTGTAATGAGCTTCTTCTCACTGGGGTAAAAGAAAAGAGATGTTAGTTACAATTAATGAAATCATTTTTTTTTTTTTTTTTTACTATTTAGATCCACTTTATTCTGTTTCTTGACAGTACTAACTACATACTTGCAACTTCCCAGCAGGAACGAATTTTTTTTCTAGCCCCACCAAAAACTTCACCTTCATCAACTGGCATCCCTTACATAGAAAACCTTTGAAAACATTCTTGAATATTTTTCCTTTGGTCATTATCACACCAATTTTATTATCATTTGTAAGTGCAATCACCAGCATTGTAGCATTTCTCATGGTCCCTAGATGCACAGCTGATGGACACACAAGATTTTAGATGGAAAGCAAATCTGGTGGATGAATGAAGTTATATTTAAGGGACTATACCACAGTATTCATTCGCTGATGTATGCATACACGCATGGTGCACATGGTAGTAGTTATTTTATACCTTATTTAATCCTCGTCACTCTACTCTGAGATATTTACTATTCCCATTTTATAAAGAAGTAGACTAAGAAAGAGGTAAGAAGCAACTAATTCCTCCTAGCATTTAAATCTAAATGGGTGAATCTGAAGTCTGTGCTGTTTCCATCCCATCCCATTGTCTATTCTAGGAAGGAAAGCTATTTCCCTTGGGGCTCGTTAGGTTTGATCAGACAGAGGGGGTGATGGTTGTAGCCCGAGTTTGCCTAGCTTTCATTCTAGGTATGTCTAGGCTAGACAGAACCTAGTCAGTCTAGGTTTTTATTCTCACAGCTGATTCACTGTTTTACGTGTTGATGATCCTAGAACAGTCTGCTTTCTTGTGGGAAGGAAGTGGCTCAAAATAGTTACCCAATCTTCATTACCATAAATTTCAAATGTTCTCATTAATACACATTTATGTAGCTATCATAAAATCATTGAGCTGAAAGAAAATACGCTTTATGGGCTAAGTCAAAATCTTTACACAATACGGTCACACTTACTCATAAACTCAGCATGAATTTCTTAAAAGTTCTTTTTTTTCTGTATTTTTCATTGAAACTGTCTCCCAGCTGTAGCTTTACAGTTTGAAAGCCAGTGATCATTTTCTACACAAAAAGTTCTCAATCACAAGGTACGACTCATCCATCAGATCACTGGGCCACATGAAGGGAAAGAATGAAGTCTTGTGCCCAGAAATCCCTTCTTCCCTACAATGACTTCATCGTCCTGACAGCCATCCGAACTCTCTGAGTACCTTGAGAACCTCCTTTCCTGTTCATCTGACAGGTCACCAAATTTTGTCAATTCTCTTTTACAAAATATCACTGTTACCCATTTTATTTTCCATTTTTAAAGATGTCACCGTAGTCCAAGAACAAATCCTAGGTCTGGACCACCTTGACACTTTCTCTTTTGGGCTTTTAGCTTCTAGCCTATTCCCCCTACAGTCCCACCTGTACTATATCATCAGATTAAAATCATAAAAAAATTAACCAAAGAAACCTGATTTCATCCTGATTCCATTCTTCCTTTACCCACTACGACCAACAGCTCACCCAGCTAACATGTACTGAGAACACACCTTTGCTAGGTGATCTCCTTGGAGCAAGAGGTAGACCTGTGAGCAATCCGCAATGAGATACCACGATACGCCCGACAGAACGGTTGTCAAGACTGACGATGCCAAACGCCGTCCAACACGTGAACTAACTTAACACACATACATTGCTGGCGGGAGTATACATTTGTTCAACCACTTTGGAAAATTACTTGTCAGTCGATATTAAATTTGTACTTAAATGTAAAGTGTTACCTAGCAATCTCACTCCTAGGTTTATACCCATCATAAATCATACACTTGGGCACCAAAAGGCGCGTGCAAAAATGTTCACGGCAGCATTATTTGTAATTGCTAAGTGCCAGAATCAACCCAACGCCCATCAAGAGTAGAATCTATACATTGTGTATAGTCCTACAATAAATGCTATACAGCAATGACACTAATAATTAAGGAACCACTGCTACATACAACAACATAAATGAATCTCGTTATATAAACAAAAGCAACCAGACTCTGCAGAGTATATACCTATAATCTCACTAAAATAAAGTTCAACAATAGGCAAAAAAGTAATCTCTGATAACAGTAGTGCAAATAGTAGCTCTCTTTAAGGTGGATAATGGGTAGAAATTGAACAAGGGTTTGAGGGGCTTCTGAGGTGCCGGCAATGTTCTATTTCCTGATCTGCTTGGTGCTTGCACGGATGTGTCCACTTTATTATTTGTGTGCGTCAATAAAAAAAAATCATTTAAAAATGTGTGTGGTTTTGGAATCAGAAAATACTGAGTTCATATCCCAGCTCTGCCACTTCCTAGCTTCATGATCTTGGACAAGTTACGAAGCCTTTCTGAATCTCAGATTTCTTGTCTGTGAATAGGTCAGAGTAATCATACCTCCTTCATCAGAATATTACGCACATTAACTCAGACAATGTCCCAGTAGATACTTAATAAATGGTGGCAGTGGTCGTTGGCAAGGGTTGTCATGATAGCATGTTTTTCGGGGGGGAAAGAGTGGGATGGGAAAAGTTCTAGAAACCACAGAGCAACAAAGAAGGACTGCCAAGACTCCCTACTCAGTTCAAAGTTCCTCCAGGGGGGCTGAGTCTCAAATCCATGCCCACCTGAGACAGCATCCTTTTATAATCCCTTTATACCCCCAACTTGCACAGGTCACATTCCTTGAAACAATAAATTCTTGTTCCAAGTTGCTTTGGGAAGTTCAGCTTGTCAAAGTCCACCTCTGGTCTTGTGTGTGAGAGGCCTCTGTTCTCACTGCTTTTGTCATGTCAACGTCTAGGTCTCGCCGTCTTCCTGGCACAAGGCTCAGGGCAAAGTCAAGCCAACAGCCTCCATCGTCCTTTTCTTACCTGTCAGGGATTTCTCACGAGGACAGGGGCTGTGGCAACCTCGTTCGGATGGCACTTCATGGCTGAACTGTATTTACAGATAGAAAACACACGCTAAAGTGTATTTGTTAAGAGCACAAGATCTGGGGCTGAAATACCAAGATTTGATTCCAGCTTCTACCACTTACTAAATTTCCTCAGCTGTAAAACAGTAATAAACACAGTCCACAGGTCACAGGATTTCCATGAGAATTAAACCAGTCAACAATACAAGGCACTAAGAATGGTAGCGGGGACATAAAATAGACTACATGAGGATTAGCCATTACTACAATAAATCAGCAAGTTACCAGCAACTTAAACACTGAGTTAGAACAGCTCTGAAAACCCCACACTGAAGACCTACCTTCACTGATTTAAGGAGACCACTTCGAAATGGCAAAACTCCCGACAATCTCCTTTCCCTGCGTATCCAGCCTCCCCAGGTTCAGGGCACCCCAGCCAGGCCCACCGAACTTCACGCCTGCTACGTGCCAGGCCCCTTTGTCTCCCTGCAGTTTATCTCTCTTTCCAAACCCAGCTCAAGATTCTCTCTTCTCTTCCTCCAAGTAGAGAACGCTGCCTCCCCTCTTTGCATGCATATCTCTTAGAATATTCATCCTACAAGCCTGAAATAAATTATAACGTCCCCAAAGAGACCCCGATCTTCAAGGGTGTGACTCTTCCTTCTTCACTCTCTTATTACCTAACAACTAGAACTGTACCCGACACCTGTTAGGGACTCAACCAAACGAAGAACACCAAAAGATATTCAAATTCTTTCTCCTAGCTTAAAAAGTATGGGAACAGGGGCAGGAGTGGAGATAGAAAACATCAGTCAGCTGGTCAACAAGGCACAGATACTAAGCAAGATAAGCATCTTCTGATCTCCTCCTCCTCCATGCCTAGAAAAAAATTTTCGAGTGATAAGCCAACAACAACAACAACAAAAACGACCTCACGATACATGCACAAGTTTATAATTTGAGAAACAAGGATGAGAAAGATGAGGTCACGCCACGGGGAATCAGAAAGGGAGCATCACTGTCCTCTGTCAATTCTCCTACTTACTGCCTGGATAATTAAGTATGGTTGTAACTGGATCACGTTTGCTGTTACTTCACGCTCACAACAAACATTTCTCTCTTTCTTAAGTTTGTTCAGATGATCTTATTCCCACGAGAGCATCAAAGAACAGAGTCTGATAATGAAATATTGAAAACGACCAAAACGTACAAGGAAGTTATCCCGACACACTCAATGATATGCCCTCTCACCGCTGTGCAGTGTGGCCATGAGGTGTCAATGGCAAATTATTCCCTTAAACATCTGTAATGAGTATTGTTCTTAGATCTTCAGACTAAATATTTGGGGACTCCGCAGCAGGGAAGCCTGTTCCCGTAACACAGTGGTTCTCCATCGTGGCTTCACAGTAGTGGGATTGCTGGATCAAATGGTAGATCTACTTGTGTCTCTTTGAGGTGTCTCTATATTGCTTTCCACAGAGGTTGAACTAGTTTGCAGTCCCACCAGCAGCATAGGAGTGTTCCTATCTCTACATATCCATGCCAACATTTATCGTTTTGGGACTTTTTAATAAAGGCCATTCTCACTGGAGCACAATTCACAATTGCAAAGATGTGGAAACAACCCAAGTGCCCATCAATACACAAGT